>VWZZ01001018.1:23797-87557 GCA_013399095.1 Psophia crepitans | reverse complement strand
ACCCTTTCCGAGAAGAATTTTCTCCTTATCTCCAACCTGAACCTTCCCTGGCGCAACTTGCAGCCGTTCCCCCACGTCCTGTCACTAGTTATCTGTGAGAAGAGGCCAACCCCCAGCTCACCACAACTCCCTTTCAGGTAGTTGTAGAGGGCAATAAGGTCTCCCCTGAGCCTCCTCTTCTCCAGACTACTATAGCTTTAGCTTTGTGTATTTGATGGAGCAGCAAATGGAACTCATTGTTCAAATCCTGAACTGGGGAGCCTTTTTCCATTTCAGTCACTATTTAATTGTGACATAAAATGTGAACAAAAAGTGAAAAAGCTGCAAAATCAGTACAAAGAAAAGGGCCTTGCACCCAGCCACTGTGGAAAAGCTTTAAACTTGTTATTTAGAACATTCCCTCAGAAAATCCTGCTGGCAAAAGCAGAACCCAAACCTGGATTTGATATAAACTAAATGAGAAGATAGAGACAAGTTCACTGTGCTTTTAGAGTAGTACAGGCAGAACCTCGTTCATTTAGTTTTGATTTTCCTCAAATATGCCTGTGCCATGTGCAAAGGATGAAATTTTATGCATGATTCACAATACCTAGTATTCCTCCTTGCCTTCTATAGTACTTTTTTGTTGAAACATCTGAGGAAGGTTTTGGAATTGGCTAAAATGAAAAGCAAAATTTTCTCACACAGCTAGCTTCATGTGACGTGAGGCGTTTCAGGTAGAGGCTCTTTTGTTCATTTGTGTTTATTCTGGCTACCGGAACACTGACATTGCGTCAGTCTTGCCAGCCACTTATTCTTACATCATTATTCAAGAACTCAAGCTCCAGAAAAAAATGACCTTTGCTGGCTAACAGCAGTACATTTGAAGATCCAGGACAGAGAGATCTGGCAGGTATGGAGAGCAGGAAGAATATGTATGTTGTCTCATGAAACTAGTTTGGTGACTTTCATCCCAGTTTCTGTAGTCAGGAATTCTCATCATAAACTCTGCAATAATTTTGATTCTCAGCAGGCTTCATGGGAAATTTAGTGGATCTTCTTCTCCCTTCGCAAAGTCATCCTTCACAGTTACATATATTAGTGATGCAGTACAAGGATGGTTACAGTTTCCCTTCTGTATATAAATCTAATGTGATACACCGCAGTTTTGCATAGATGTATCTGTATAAGTGAACTCTCTGGTGTTGCTTTTAATAAGTAAATTCAGTGTCAGGTAAAGCATTAGACTAAGCATGAGAAGGCATAAGCTTTCTGTGTGATCTTGAGCAAGTCATTTATGGTCTAGTTCATTAAAATGTTAAGTGATAAGGATCGCATGCCTACATTTTACGCTACAGAATTCAGATGCCTAAGTGAAGGGGGTTCTTTAGCTCTTGGGTTTTTTGTATGGCATGTAGGATTATTTAGGAGCTGAAGCAACCACATGTCAAATAGAACATTTGGATTTCTAGGTCTGACAAGAAGAAAAGGCTGTGGTGAGTGTGCAGTTGGCCTGTATGAATTTCCCACATCGATTTGGAGGAAAGAACCTTTGTCCTTTAGAGTTTTGAGCTCAGAAGTCTTCTTGAAAGGAAGGTGGGCTTAGTAGCCTAAAATTTATGGTCAATGAATAAAACATCAAATGTGGCTCTTTCTTGTTGATGTCTTCGTTGCTGATTCATACTAGTATGCTTCCTTGGGATCTGAAAGACACAGGTCTGAATTCCTCTGAAGAGGAGTGGTAAAGCCTGGTTTGCATGTTGTAGATGACCACAACTCTACGGAAAACAAAGCAACAGTACTGCCAGTTCATGCCTTCCTGTTTGCAGAGGCAGCAACAGTGGCTGCTCTGTTTTGCTGGGAATGCAATTCTTCAAGAGTGCGTGCTCCAAATAACCAACAGGATAAGGCATATCAAGGGCAGCTGAGCATACTCAAGGGCCCTCAACAGTGGTCAACCTCATATTAGTGGTATCGTACTTCTATATGTGTATGGGGTAACTAGGTTACTTACGACCTTATCCATTACAATAAATATTGGTGTTAATAGTACCCAAGAAGAAGTCTTCAGGTGGTGACAAATTCATCCACAGATGAAGACATGACAGTCTCTTGCCTAAGTCCTGCTTTAGGTATCTAAACCATTGAACCATTTAGGGTTTGTTGTTTTTTTTCTGATCTATTAATAGAAATAGGCTGTGAAATTCTTGTCAATGAGAACAAATATCCTCCAAGTATTCCTCCAATCACAACTTACGAGCCTACTTGTGTAGGTGGGAAATATGCCTCTGTGTTGACATTTAGTTATGCCTTGAAGCAGGGCTTCATAGTTCTTAAAACCATGCCAGTTATTCAAGTTAGCAGATGATAGTTGTTTTCATCACCACAGGGTTGTTACAGAAGCTAGTAAGAAAAGTATAAGCAGACACTTTTATTTATTATTTACATATTATCAAAGTGAAGGAAGCCTCTTAATTTAAGAGAGCTATGAAAAAACCTATAGAAAAACAGCTTTGCTCTTGGTATTTGACGAACTGTAATCTTTGATTGTACTTCATGATAAATTAGGTGGCTGGCCTCAGTGTTCAGTCTGATTTACAAGAGATTCTTTTGAAGTGATAAATGCCTATCAGCCTGCAGTGCTACACTGTAAAACAGAAGGATCTGAACATACTTGACCAAACAACATGATGTTTTGTTTCTAATAGATAATTCAAGTGATGCAATGTGGAGACATTTTAAATCAGTTAAGAGTAGTGAAACCACTGTATTATATATAAGAAAAGGTACTTTATTTTAAGACTGACAAGTCTGAAAACAGAAGGTAACAGAAAGTCACAAGTCATTCTTGTGACAAGTGCGTGAAATCTAAAGAACAGATTCCATATGGTGTCATATTTCAAGTTGTATGTCAATGACTTCATCAGAAAGTTATACCCTTCCAGTAGGAGAAATGATACCTTTGAAAACATGTGTGGCTGCATGTAAAAAGTAAGCTCTCCCTGTCTTCGCAGAGAGCCAAGACACTTTCTGCTGAACAGGCAGACAGAAGAGAAAGAACAGATGTAATTATCAATCATACACTGTCATTAACCAAGCTCTCAGGATCTGCAGAAGAGCAGAGTGTATACTGGTCAGTTACTGGTGCAAACCGTAACTGCCTTCATTATAAATTTCTTGTCTGCTGTTTATACTCCAGCATAGTGAAGGTAGGATTAATCTAAATGTCTGAGCCTTTAGGCATGAGGATGGTTGCCAAGTCCATATGCATTTGTTGCCACATGGACATCTCAGGCCAATGGCACAAGTAAGATGGGCTGAGCCACAGAAATTACATGCGTCGGTGTAAACACTAATCAACATCCTGTCCAAATTCTTCTGGCTTCTTCTCTTTGGCATAGTGGGCAGTGGATCTGCACTGTTCAGATCTGCTGTGGAGTTCAGATCCAGTCTTTCTGCAAACACAGGAGAATGGTCACCTACACTGTGGAAATGCAGCTTCATACCACTCTTCAAAGGAATCCAAACCCACAACTTTAAGATCCCAAAGGAGTGTGCTAACATCAGACAGAGTTGTACACAGCAAATATTTAGTTCATTGTTCCTCCCCTGAGCTATTTCTACTGTAGGAAAACATTTGCATCTCTGCTCAGATACTACAACGTTGTGGATAATTACATACTCCTGAAGATAAAGATGTACCTAAAAAGACAAAGCTCAAAGTGCTTTTCTGCACAAGCACTGCTTGTGCTTTTCTGCACTGAAAAACCAATGCCAGTATTTTAAGAGGTGCTTAAGTTCAGTATCTGTATTTATTTCCATTCTGGATGGCAATGAGAGAAGCTGCTAATTAGAACTACTGAGTTTCATTAGATTACTGAGCTCTTTAAATGTGGATTTACAAATATGAGGTTATTAATCTCTAAACATGGATTAACAAGACTGAGTTTTCTCATCTGTATTTGAAAATATAGTCTTGAATCACTTGCTTGAAGTCACCCTATTTCTCTGTCTTTGTGTCTTTTGAATCCAGATGATTTCCTGTAGATACTGTAGCTCCTTAATATATTGATAGGGCCATTCTTACATATTTTTTGTTTGTTTTATTTAGGAGCAATTTATATGTGTAACCTGTAGAACATGCACCTCACAGAAAGAAGGAAAGCCACCATCTAACTTCAGCTCCAAGGAAACAGAAGTAATCAGACGCAAAGAGATGTACCTGCATCCCACGATTTAAGTAGCAGTAGAAATAACAGACCAAAGGCAATACTCAGTTCTCCAAGGTTAAAAACTAACCAAGGAAACACTTACTAGAAGTTCCTCAGCCTGAGTGATGTCCTCAGAGAAAACCCTAAATAACAGCTGTGAACATTACTAAAATTTTAGTTGTCCATTGATGAAAAACATTATTTCTGCAACTTTGCATTGACGTTTCAGAACAAATTACTTCATTTTGGGCTTTGTTCTTGTCCAGTAGTAAATGTGAGGGCAAAATGTTTCAGCAAGCACAGGAATATTCTGTTTCTCTGGAAACAGTGAATTGACCTATTGATAGACTGTTTGCTTCAATGTATGCAATCTGCTTAGGTCTGCAATGGGTAACCAGCATAAAACAGTAGTGATATTTGTAAGTGGTCAGTAAACCACCCCCCACCCCCCATATTACTTATCTAAGTGACACTTTCTTCAGAATAGGCTCATAGGTGAAGGGGACCTGGATGATTATTAAGAGCTCTGAATTCTCCTTTCCAGAAAAGGAGAAAATCCATTTGGCAGTTCTGAATTCAAACCTTTTGGAATCAAAAAGGGGAAAAAAAAAAAAAAGTTTTCAAATATATTTTTATGAGATTGTGTCATGCACAAGCAACTAACTGTCAGACTTTCACAGATGGTTAAAAGATTTGCACAACCAAAAAAGAAGCCATAATAGCTCTGCTTAACGAGAGAGCAACTTCTGTATCAGTAATAAGCACTAAGCTCAGCTACTTATATAATTTGCTAACCAGAGCAATCCTGATTGCCAAAGGCCTAAATCTTATCCTGAGTTCTCTACTTGAAGGATGTGAGGTTCTGACTTTCTTCTTTAACCACAGGGATCCTTCCAAAGTTTAAAACCTGATAAAACTGAATGGTGAACACTCGTTCTTGTTAAAACATAATTCTTCCTAGAGACTCTTTATAACTGGAACCAACGAGGATATCTAATGCAAATGAAATAGGCAAGGTTCTTATTTTTATTTTAAATTGGCCCGCCTTCCATCATGGCATTAATTTCAGTGGTTTCCAAACCACAGCCTGAGAAGCCTCTTAAATTTATCAGGTAGGATTCTCTTCCAGTGAAGTTTTTAATCCTTATGCATCTGGTAGAAAAATTCTCAATGCCAAAAGACATCACAAACTGAATATATGGTAAATCTGGGGACTAGTGAATCTATGTTTTATTTCAAAATATTAATTTCAATATATAAAGCTATATAAAAATATACATATACGTGTTTATACACAATGCATAATTTTTATATAAGCATATTGACATATGATACATATATCTATATAGTAAATGTTGGGTTAACATTGATATGAAATATCATGTGTTTGTAACAGAAGCTGCCTACAAAGATCTAGGAAAGTTTCAAGGCACAGCTTAAGTAAAACAAAACCAAAGAAAATCTGTAATCACAACTGTTTTCTTTCCATTGTTGTGAGATTTGTACTTTCCAGGTGTGAGATGGCTGCTACTGAGAAATGCTTCAATACCTCAGTGCTTCATCCTTTGCCTCCTTTCCTTTGGAGCAAGCACAGCAGCAGATATCTTGTGTCTCAAGTAGAGTTTTACATGAACAGAAGAGTCTTGCCTAGAAGTTACCTTTTTGAAGATGAAAATGCAGTCTGTCAGCTGCAAAAGAAGGTCCTGCCCACTGTGTCCCTGTGCTGCAATCCCATCCAGCAACCACTTCTGGCTTTTTTGATTGGAAAAACTCCAAGTATTCCCGAGGTCTGCTGGAAAGTCACCTACTTTCTGTCACTACTGGTGCTTGGCTTCTTCTGCTCCTCACAGCATGTCTTGTATTCTGGACCCTTGATGCAGCTTTGCTGTTTGCCATATTTCTCCCCCACTGCCAGTTTCACCAGGCGCTCCAAAAGCAGTGCCCAGCTGTGTGTGTTTGATGTATCTCTGGAGAAGAGCGATCTCCCCTCTAACCACAAGCTCCTCTCACGCTCAGGTTGCAGAGCCAGGGCAACTCACAGATGCAGTTATGCCCTGGATGCTTAGCTACAGCTTTGCTGAAGAATTGTCATATACAGCAAACTAAAAAGAATCAGGCTGTTA
This sequence comes from Psophia crepitans, assembly GCA_013399095.1. Taxonomy (NCBI): domain Eukaryota; kingdom Metazoa; phylum Chordata; class Aves; order Gruiformes; family Psophiidae; genus Psophia; species Psophia crepitans. Next base: position 81,244 of record VWZZ01001018.1, on the reverse strand, counting down.
CCATCCCTCCCACTCCCCACCCTCACCTGCTAATGTGTTTGTGGGTGAACTACAGTGTACAAAAGAAATATATTCTCTTTTCTAGTTATATTGCTAAAATGTAGGGTTTTTCACCATTAAAAAAAATTATCTTTCTTATTTGCATTTTCATCATTATTTAGGCAGTACTGCCTGGTTTTATTTTTATTTTATTTTTCATTTTTAAAACTTTTTTTTCAAATCTTATCTCCTTCTCCTGAAAGAGAGAAAAGAAGGGAAATGATTTGTTCAACTGGTTTCATAAATATTATCTTAGCTTCCCTCTTTCCCAGCACAAAAACCCAGAATTCAGTACGGTGTAACCATCTCCAAATATTTTGAAACATTTCCATAAACATATTTATCTCCTTATATTTAAAAATCTTTCTTTTCTTAATTTTGAGAATACTTATTAGGGGACGATTAAATCCAAGCTAATTAGTAGGGATACTTCTGAAACATCCTCCATTTTTGTTTGTCTGTCTGGATTTTAGAGTGATCTTTCCCAAGGTATTTCAGAGGTCTTATCTATGATTCCACGTGAAGAAACATCATTCTCTCTTCCATGTTCCTCCATCTCCAAGGCGGAGTTTTTTCATATCTGTCCAAGAAGACGGTTAATACATGTCAGGAAAGCACAATGTTTATGGTAGATTTTAGTAAGTAGTAGTAAAGTTAGCTCAAAAACACAAATAAGGGAGCTTTTCTTAGTTTATCTACTTGTTGTGGACTTAATCAAGTGAATCTCAAGAATAAGGTATTAGAGTGTATTAAGAGTAGAATTCAGCTGCTCTGCACAAAGAGATGGTTTCTTCCAGGATTTTTCTGGGATGGAAGGGGTCTATGATTGGTTTGTCAGTGAAGTCAAGTCAAGGAGAGCTGGATCAGCCAGGAACCTCTTGAATCATGTCCTTAAGGAGTTTTGAGCATTAGAATCCCGTTTTGTGATTTTCTCCTTCAACACAGTGGTAAGAATGTAGTTTAATTTGTCTGTGGTTATTCAGGCAAACCTTCTCCTTTAACAAATTTTGCAGAAAGTAAGGAAAAGGACGTTGTACCCAGAATTAACGGAATAGCTCAGTCCATTTCTCATTCATGTGATTAGAAGGTGACCTATTTAATTAAAAAAAGAGAAAAATTGTAATTTCCTCCAAATTTTTCTGGTAAGACAGTAAAGAAATAAAATTGCAAATACAGTAAACCTTGTTACAAACTTGACTTTTATGAGACTATGAGCATTTTAAATGGGCTATATATGCTTGATACTTCACACTGCTGGTGTGGTGCTCATCAGACATACATAAATAAGAATTAGTGCTTGATAAAACCCAGTATTTTGTAAATTGTCAAAATAATATTTTCTAACACTGTAGGACAAAGAAAATTCAATATCCACCTTTATACATCTGAAAATTCATTTGAATACTTTATCCAGACCAAGGAAGTTATCCCCTCCAAGAAAGAGCTAAATTGCCAGTTAAACTGGGAACAAATCCAAGAATTCAGAAACATGTTTTAGTTGAATCATTTATTTTGTCTATGGATAGATCTACTATTTGAAAGGAAGTTCTTTTCCTCATTTAGTGGATTGCCTTTGTGAAGTCTCAAAAGCAGTGCCCAGGGATGAATATGGTAATACTTAGCAATATCTCCTTAGAGCTTTATCATACTGTAATCCAGACCTTCTGGGATATATACTACATTGCGTACTTCTGGAAAAATGTTTTATGCTGGGTTGAAGAATGGGTGAAAACACATAGAGCCCTCATCAACCCAGTAATATACTGGGAGCAGCTGAGGGAACTGGAGTTGTTTAGCCTGGGGAAAAGGAGGCTGAGGGGAGACCGTATCAGCCTCTGCAACTACATGAAAGGAGGTTGTAGCCAGGTGGGTGCTGGTCTCTTCTCCCAAGTAAGAAGTGGATGTTAGGATGAGAGGAAATGGCCTCAGGTTGCACCAGGGAAGGTTTAGATTAGATATTACAAAAAATTTCTTCGCCGAAAGGGTTATCAATCGCTGGAACAGGCTGCCCAGGGCAGTGGTTGGGTCACCATCCCTGGGGGTATTTAAAAGAGGTGTAGATGTGACACTTAAGGATGTGGTTTAGTGGTGGACTTGGCAGCGTTAGGTTTCCGGTTGTATTTGATGATCTTAAAGGTCTTTTCCAACCTGAACGATTCTATGATTCTGTGATTCATTCCCCACTAACTGAGATCTGTAACATTCCATTTTTGAAGGGAAAAAAAAAGAAAAAAAAAGATTAAAAAAAAAAGATAGTTGCAAATCAGTCATCATACTTAATTCTGGTTTTGATTTCACCAGAATAGGAAATATTCTCTAGTACTTTAAGTTTAGATTGTCCCGCTTTCTAATCTGTTATCATTTGTATACTGCACATCTCCCTTGCACTTTTGTAGCAGTCTCTCATTCCAGACAAGCCGAATGTTAATGTCGTGCACTTTAGCTATACTGGCATTTAAGAAATCACTTCTCAGAAGTTTGTGCTGTGCCACAGATCATTTGAGTGGGGTCATGGGATGCTGATGCAATTGTAAATCAGTGCCCTCATTTAAAAAGGAAATAAAAACTCAAAAAAAATAAAATCTCCAATAAACCTCTGTCACTTAACACGGGCTATATGGGGTCTTCCCCCCTGCCTCCCCAAATCTAAAATATTAAAAATTGTGGAAAGTTTTAATATTGCAGATGCTGTGACCTAGGTGTATATGTCATCTATTCATCTTGAGGTTCTAAATGCAAAACAGGGGTAACTCACTGAAGATTTTGATTAGCTGGGCTCTTCATTTTTGAATTGCAAGAAGAAAGCATAAGTGCAGAGGACAGTAGCTGAATAAGGCAGGGGAATGACTAAAGATCAAGAACTGTGTTGACTTTTTCTTGAAAATATACCATAGAGATGCTTGCTGTTTAGAGTTCCAGGGTTCTGTCTCTTTCTGTAAGGATCCCACATTCTTCGTGCACAGAAAGCAGTTTAACACAGTGAATTGGTATATTATCTCTTTCTCCATTTTGAAGTGTGATCAAAGCACAAAAAACATTCTAGGGAACTTGAAAGCCTATTTCTTAGATAGCCAACATTTAGATCACAACTTTATCTCTTCATGAGAAATAAACTTCACAGGTGTTTTGATTTTCTTTTTAATTACTGTTTTTAATAAGACAGTTGTTACAGTGAAAAATCTAACTGCAAATCAGATAGGTTTAATAGTGAAATAATTAAGTTTTGAAAGTAGAGCCTACATGTATCAGTAAATTAAATGCATTTCCAAGGGCTCATTATTTTATGTGTAATTTTTTTTGTTCTGCTAGCTCAGTGGGTCCCGTGATGATTATGGCATACTGGATTGGGCACAGTGTTATGCATTAAAACAATCTTATCCTTAAATAATATGAGTATCTATATTCTCAGTTAAATTAAGACCTCTGCATATTAATTTAGAAGGGTAAAGTAGCCTTAAAATGTGTTAAGTGTAAGCTTGCTTTAAGTTAGTAAGTTTTGCTAAAAAAAAAAAGGCATTTATAATCTGAAACAATAGTCTATATTTTTTTATTTAAAAATTTTGAAAAAACCAAAACAACACCTTTTTGATCTTAAAGAGAGAAAAGAACAATTATGAAGAATATATTCAAAACTCTCACAGCCAGTGTTGCAGCTACTGGTGAAGGATGGAGAGTGGTAGCTCAGCCAGGCTCTTGCTGTACTACAGCGTAATAGAAAACACAATAGTAAAAGTTGAGGGAAAGAAAAAGTGGATCATGGCTGCATTAAAGTGCAGAAGTTAAGTTTTTTCCAAGGCTAAGTGACTACTTTTTCTTTGTGATTAGGGTCATGCAGAAAAGCTCTTTGCCGTAAATGGAAGGTAGAGCTATATTTCACTAAATAGTTCACTACCTGGGTAGAGCACTTAATTAACAGATTTTTCAAGAGGTGGACTCTCAGCAAAATATTCTTGACAGATAACTGTTCCTAAGAAAGTTGGCTATAAATCATTTATTCAAAACAGTAACTGGAAGTTTTGCTTGTCAGATTTTTAAAAGCAGAGAAGTGTTTCCTTGAACTTTTGCCTGACTTTGGCTGCCAATATATTACTAGCACCTGGGAGAAGCCTCAGGCTCAAACAGTCAGAAACACATGAAGTTCCATTTTGTTTTAATAAGGGTTCCCTTCCTGTATTAGACTTTGTTGTATTATTTAATTTAATCTACTATTAAAACTAAAAAACTGAAAATCTGGCTTACCATTAGAAGATACTTGAACTTAGGTTTATAGTAAAAATCGCTCTCATTATAAAGGGTAAACCAGAATTTACGAGAAACCAGAATTTACTTCTTGAGCCATCCTCAGCTCTTCAAATACTGTGAGTAAAACAAAAAAACTTGCTTGTGTTAGAAAGAACTGCATATGTGAATGTTATTATGTGGAGACAGTACGTATATATTACTGATTTGTAATGGACTCGATTATTATACATGGCTCTGCAAGTAATCCTGGAGGAGAAATGCCTCTTTTCAGTGCAAAAGAGACAGGAAGACTGATTTACCATCTCTCCACTGTGCTATATTCCTGACTTCCAGGAACACAGAGGCAAGGTAGTTAATTCTTGAGGCTAGCTCAGGTCATGGCTTTTTGCTGTCCAGGCATGGTGGTGTCATAATATCCTATGTACTGATGGTTTACAAAAGTGGTTTTGGACTCACCCAGAAGAGGAATAATACAGTACATCTGTGGCATGAATGCATATAAGAGCTCAGCTAACAGAATGTCCCTGTATCTGAAACCACAGAAGTTCACTAGAACATGTTTTTTATTTGCTTCCTTTGAGAACTTCAGGAAGGAGCTGAACTGGGACAGAATAAAGGGAAAAATATGATGTCATTACTACAATACTTCTGGCGTAAGATTTGGTTGATTTTTTTTTTTTTTAATTTCTTATTTAATTCTCCCTGTAGCTTTTGTTTTATAGGAACAGTTTAGTGTGTATCCTCAAATCTTATGAGTTCAAATTTGAAGGCAAAATTCTTGAAGATTTAATTTTAGAAATAATTTGAACCCTTCTACTAGTAAATGACTCCTGTACAACCTTTTGGCATCTCAAAATATCTGATAGTTTCTTTCTCACTAACTTTCAAATATACATTGCAAGAAATGAAATTGTGGCTATAAAATTTACTATTTTTGCTTATTTCTTCCAATATTATTTCAATAACCGCCTACCAAAATGACTACTGTTCCCAGCAACTCACAGTGGTATTTTAGCCAATCAGCAGAATAGAAATACTTATGTTCAGATAGTTGCAGCATCAGTAGTGGTCTGACTGGCCACTGACTCTCATTTTTGCAATGACATTCAAGTTACAGGCTGCCACAGGGAAATGGCAGACTTCTTTCTTAAAATTTGCAATTATATATCTGAACTTTCAAGCCTGCCAAAATATGACACAATCACAGTGTACTCTAAGTTCTCCGAATATATAACAACTGTGTTTTCTTTTGTGGCAGGCCATAGCTGAAAGACTGTAAAGGCTTTTCCATTATAAAGCTTGTAAGAGCGTTTTGCGTCATGTGAATGTCACAGGCCTTTAAAAGAAGGAAAAAACCACCATGTAATGTTATTGTAGGCAGCCATAAGCATCACCAGTGAGATTGCTGTTAGAATGTAAACTTTCTATATCCTACTTCAGAATGCAAACAATTAAGTTACTGTTGGCCTTCATGCAGACCCAGCTGCATAAAAGGATGTTAAACATTCCATAAGGATCAGCAATAAAATATTATCTGGGATGTATATATTCTCTTGTCAGCAGAGAGACAATACATGATCCAGTGGCTAATATGGATGTTTGGAAGTCAAGTATCTAATTTTCTTCCTACTTAGTACTTTGTATTCTACTGCTTAAAGAAGGAGGAAGTCGGTTTCCAAGTGTCTAGGATTGTAAACCTTGGTGGGAAGGAGAAGTATTCTAGGAGATAAGATTTGACTTTACAGGCTGCACAGTCAAGTTCAAAGTTGTGTACATACCGTATGCAGAATCAACCACTGGGCTAACACAAGTCTGACAGACTGGTCTTTGCTAAGTCTTAGTTACAAAATTAAACTTCCTTAGGAGAGGAGAGGAGAGGAGAGGAGAGGAGAGGAGAGGAGAGGAGAGGGGGACACCTACATGACTGACACTTATGCTAACAAACTGACACCTACTCTTTAATGAGCAGTTTTATTGGCTGTATCTTCACTGCTTGCAAGAACAATTTCATTGTTTTCTTGAGTTGACTGCCACATGAGTATATTCAGATGCACACTTTTCTGCACATTTGGTCAACTCTTCACAGACCACTTGCCCATGAGAAAAGAACAGCAATAAGATTTATCAGTGAGTAGGGCTCTGGATGTTGAAAGAAGCTGCTTTGAAGTATAGTCACTTGAGGTAAACCACTGAAGTGTTTTGCCTTGTTTTTATTCATCAAAGTACCAATGCAATAACTTCGTGGAGTACTAGACTGGAAGTCTTCTAAGTCTTTAAAGCATTTTATGTTTCCTTGGGAACTTGCCCAGCCTGACACTTTGAAAGAATTTTTCAGTAACCTGCCATGCTTTATGCTAGATAAAGCAATTGCTTCCATAAACTGAGTTAGTGCTACATCTGAATGTCACTAAAGAATGGTCATTCATATAGTTGTGGCCACAAAACTTTGTGCAAAAAGTGTGCTTTAATTGTTGACTACGGTTCATTGGTGTAGGGACATGGTAAAGCAAACTTGACAGTCACAAAACCATCACAAGTTTTTCTGTGTCCCAGCAGAGTTGCAGTCAAAGTCAAGACTCAGCTGGGAGCTGGGAGATCTCATGGCAGCCTACAGCTTCCTCATGAGGGGGAGCGAAGGGTCAGGCGCTGATCTCCTCTCACTGGTGACCAGTGATAGAAGCTGAGGGCACAGCATGAAGCTGCGACAGGGGAGATTTAGGTTGGAGATCAGGAAAAGGTTCTTCACCGAGAGGGTGATCGGGCACTGGAAGAGGCTCCCCAGGGAAGTGGTCACAGCACCGAGCTTGGCTGAGTTCAAGAAGCATCTGGACGATGCTCTCAGTCACCTGCTCTGATTGGTCTGGTCCTGTGTGGACCCAGGAGTGAGACTTGATGATCCCTATGGGTTCCTTCCAACTGGGGGTGTTCTATGATTCAAGAGCAGCAAGCATAGAAGTTCCAGTGGGGATTTAATTTATTCATATGACCACCTAAGTAGGCCTGTTTTGCAGCATCTTTGCATGTAACAGTCTTAGCAATGACTGATGCACCTTTCTGTTACACCCTTCTTTCATAGTCTTGAGCCTGAGGCCTCAGGGGTGGGTGTATTGGATAGTAACTACTCCTCTTGATGTCCATTGCAGCTATTCTTTGCCTTCAGAAAAATGGAAAAAGATATATGGCTTCCTCAAATTGAAGTGGTCTCTCAGTTGAATTGCTCCCTTCTCACTGCAGCATTTTTTGTTCACAATAATAATCAATTTTTACTGATAGTTCTCCTAGTAACAGAGACAAGCAACATAATAGGTAACATAGTTTTCAAAGATTATTAAATGAAAAAAAGCCTGAAATATTGAAAGTTAATTTTCAGTAAGCTCTGTGAAGAAGCTTCAAATTTCTCTCTTAATCATAAATTAGCCCTCAAGTGGAGTTGTGTGTCCATGAGGCCTCTAACTTTGCCCTGTAATCCATTGTTAATTATAGCTGTATCCCATCCAGGACTGACAGATAAATGAAAGAATATTTTATCCATTGAATGCTGTAAATGAAGACAATCAGAGATCTAAAGCAGACTATCAATCTGACGGTGCTAACACTTGTTCACAAAGTCTCCTTGAGGCCCTTGACTGGTTGGTCAGATGGGAGCTCACCATAAGTGTAGTGGAAAGTCTGGCATAGTTCTTCTGGCAGCCAGTCCTCACAGGTATGGGGATGCTCAGCCTTGAGTGTTATGTGGAAGGTTCAAGCTCTTTTGTTATAAGAAGATAAAAACACTGTGACTCTTGGTTGTTGCTGGGAGCATCTCTGGAGGTAAATCCCATCTGATTTTTGTGAGATCTACCTATGTAGTTTTATCTTCACAGCTTGTTGGCCATGGGTCATACATCCATGTGGTCCACATGGTAGTTCTAGTGATTCATTCATGAGAAAACAGATTTGGACCTTACAACTGCAGAGAATCTTTAACAGTAAAATACATCAATAATCACTAAAGAAAGGCATCTTGTATACAGTACAAGTTGCATATAACTCCTGAACAGCGAATCTGGAACAGCAGTTGGGTATTCTGGATATTCGGTCTGGATATTCTTAGGTGGAGGGGAAAAAAGAAAGGAGGGAGAAGAAACAGATTTCCCCACAAGCTGTTTTGCAGCAGCCTGCAGAGGAGCTTTTGGAGACCCTGCAGAAGGAATGCAATGTTATCTGTAGGATACTTGTCTGGTAACTCTCTCTCTTATGTTGATCGTGTATCATGGGCGTGAGAGCGCAGCTCATGTATTAGGGTAACTGCTATCACATCCATGCGATTCTGACGGCAATCCCTGTGAGCTTTGAGCAAATGGCTCAAGCACAGCCAAGCAGTTGCCGCATCTGCTTCTCCACTGCCTGAAGTGGGAGAAGTTTTTCCCCTAAACCCACAGTGAGGAAGGAGCTATATTAGTTACTCCTTGAAAAGGAGTACTCTTCTCAGTCTGTATGCATGGGTGACCTTTGTCACTGCTCCAGTTTGACTTTACTGAAAAGTAGTGAGGTAGCGCAATGGAAAAGATGGGCATCCAAGTGACTATCTTCAGACCTTCATAGAAGTTTCCCTCTTCAGGAGCATAAATATCTTCTCTGGTCTCTATCAGGCCTAATGAAACCTAGGTCTGCTTTCTGCTTGGTTCTCCTTTGCCTCCACCATCCAGGTGGAAGAAACAACATAGACACGTCTAAAGTTATCATGGAAGGTTTATCTTGCTTCTGCCATTGAAAACTGGTGCCATGGCTACAGGCAGAGGAAAGAGCCCTGACTACACAAGGACCTATGTATGGCACAGAGATCAAGATGTGAGTGAAGAAATTAATAAGAACTATTATGTCCAACAACAAAGATCTTGGAACTGAACCCACATATAAATATTCAAGCATTCAAAGGTGGCATGGCCTTCTGGGAAGTTTATGAGCTTCAGAGATTACCAGAGGGGCAGCAATAAGAACTAAAAGAAGATCTGAAATGCTCTTCTTGCAGGCCTACATTATGTTCTCTGCTTTCTCATCACCACTACATTTTGAAACCTGTTAAACCATCCCTGCCCCACAACGTGCCCCTCGGGAGAGGCGTCTGGGGGCAGCAGACAGCCATCTTTGCCTTGGGGCAACACCTGAGACTGCTACTTTCTCAAGAACATAGCTTGGGGTTGTCCCTCTGCTCTCCAGACCTCCATCAGCGCTTCCCACTTTCCATGGCTCTGGCAGATATACACAGATGGAGTGAACTAAACCTGAGGTAGACCACATAACCATAAGAGAGCTGGCTTCAGGCAGGCAAGGTAGGAGAGCTGGAGGGAATGTGACCTGAATGGCTGGCTATGCCGAGACTAATTCAGAGCTGTCTGATGTGGGTTTGTTCCCAGGCTACATGTGAGTAAGAGGAGACAGGGGTGAGTTTTTCCCTTCTTCCTGCTCCTGTCCCCTTGCCTCTCCNACAAACCCAAAAAACCCTTGGTAGGAAAGAGACAGAGGCATGTCAGCCAGGAAGAAGCTGTATTCATTCTGGTTGGGCCCCACCACTGAATCTGGCTATGGAGGAGCTCTTTACATAAGCAAGGGAGATGGCTCTTCTGACCCTCTGTCTTAGAAAACTTGTTTCATCCGCCTCTGCAATGAAGACCCAAACTTCAGGACTCTGTTGGTGAGTCTACCAAGTTCTGTAAGCCTCTCCACATCCTATGACATGAGCTGCCAGCTGTTGAGCTGCCAACAGCTTTAGCTGCCATAGTAAACACTACTTTACCACTAGTGGTAACAGCAGCACAAGAAACTTTAGATGCATCATCTCTGGTACAGCCTCAGTGCTCTTCTGATGAGTTTTAGTAGTTAATAGGAAATAAGGTTTTGGGGTTTGGAAATTTCTCACTTAGGTTCTTAGTATTCATGAAGTCCAGCTACCACTTTCCAGAAGGACTTTTCATTAACACCTTGCCCCAAACTCTTTCTTGATAGTTTCCTTTCAAAAAGCAAAGGTTTTGTTTTACAGAACTGACTAATGTTTCAGATGCACCCACGGTAGACCTTTATAAATTTCTGGATATTTTCCAAAATTCTTAGGCCTATTTTTCTTTTTCATTAATCTTGCTTCCCTTCCCCCCTCTCCCCAAGCAGAACTCTTCTTATGTGAAAAGTTATCATAGACTTTGTATGATATATAGAAGACAGGCCAGATGAGCAGTATTTTTTGTGTTTGGAAGTTATTTTTTCTAGAAATGTTTGAATAATACTTACACTCAGATTGCAATGTCCAAAGCAAAAGTCTGCCCAAGCGAAAAGAAAATAATTCTGTATGTGGTAACGAGCAAGAAATGAACAATTATTTCAAACCACAAATTTGGCTGGACAGCCAAGAATCTGGAAAAATGCTAAGTGTAAAAATACAATGAAGTGAAAACTTTTTCTCCTTCCTTGCTGGTTCTCTGTGTGACTGTTCTTTCTACAGTGCTATTAAAAGATCCTACCACCACTCATAAACCAACGCTAAGTTGCAGGACAGCTAAAGGTGACTCTGCTGAAATTTCTTTCAATTTAAGAAAGAAATAAAACAATTATATATAAATATACATTGTAAGGCTGTCACAGAGAGGTCTCATGCATCAACAGCTTTTACACAACTATATACTCACTGAAACTGAGTAGTTGCCATGGTAACTGTCACATCAAATATATCTGATCAGTGCAGACACTTAAAAATCAAGCATTGGTGCTATCATTAACGCTACTTATGTTGAGATTGTGACAATAGGTTGATTTTAAATTCTTCTAAATCATGATTACATATTGTGGAGAGGAACATTTTTCTTTGCAGTATCATTTTGATTTTAATTCTTCAGTATATTACAACTGCAAAAATTAGTTTTGGAATTCAAAACTGTAGTAGTTTAAGTTTATGTGGTGGAACTACAGACACAGTGAACATGAGAGATCTCCTTGCTTTTAAAATCTCAGAATGAAAAATCTGTATTACTTATGTGATATTTTGGAAAGAAAATGATATTGCACTTACATGTTTGAATAATAATGTCATCTAGTTCATTCCGATTGCAAATAAAATCAGTATAATAACGAGTTATTCGCACTCCAGCTCAGGTAGGAAAACTTGCCAACATTCCCAGCATGTTTAAGTATCTTTTTTCCAGTTTTCAAATAGCTAAGGGCATTGCTTTATTAAATTTCCTCTTTAAAAATAAGCTATTAATTTGCAACATGTACTATCTTTACATATTTTATGTTCAGTTTGTTTTTATTTAATTCCCCTAGCTTTTGTTGGAACAAATAAACTCTACAAAGCTTTCTTCTTTTCTCTAATAACTTTTTCACGTGATCATAACAAGGCACTTACTGCAAAATGAAAAAACAAATAAACATCAAACCAAATTGAAATGAACACTAAATAGCTTTGCTTTTTTTCCTGAGAAATCTTGCTTTCAACTGCTCTCACGTTTGCCTCCTCTCTTAATTCTAAATAAAAGTTCCAAGATAGTTAATTGTCTGTACTTACTTATGCTAATGAATAGTAGAGTTCAGAATAGGATAGTTTACTAACTTACTGCCCTATTATAAATTAATTCAAATATATGTTGCAAGTATATGTTTGCAAGAAACTGTGGAATTATATTAGCTGACTTAGTATGCCACTGAGTAAAATGGCATAATTCTATTTAAACAGTTTCATAAAATCCTTTATGTGCCTGGCTAGTCCTTAAAAATAATACTGATTTATAAGTACTTGTGAGTTTTGTTGGATGTTTTTGAAACTGTAAGAGAACAGCCCTATATAAGCATTTCAATTATAAACATTACAAGAAAGTAAGAAACCATCATTAAATGCCCATTACAAATCCAGCCCCACTTTCTTTGTCTGAAGTTCCAGCTGAAGCTGTAGCAATGATGGGACTGGACTTCTACTTAGGCTGTAGATGGCTTTCTCACTTCGTTTGTGTGGCAGTATACCTTAGTGACCATTTGCCTGTGCTACTGGTTGTTTGGGTTAATCAATTTCTCTTTCTTGGTCTTTTCCTTTTTGAAACAGTCATAATGGCATTGAACGTTCCACTGTGTCCTCGCATCTGCAGATGTAAATATAGAGCTAAGGTTTGTGTTACATTTTGATTGAGTTGGAATGAGCGTTTCAAAGCAGCCCAAAGCTGTTTCCATAATACATGATGTTAAAGCAAGAAGGCTCTCGGAACATGTTATCAATGTGGGAAAGTGTGAAGAAACAAGGTAAAAAGGCAAATGGAGATTCTCATGGTAACAGATGTTTATGTTTGGTGCCAGTCGAGTTCTGTACAAAAAAGATGTGTGCTGAAAGCTACAGATGAGTCATAATTTTTCTAGCTGAGATGCTGTTTTGTAACACAAGATGTTTCATTCTCCCTTTCTCTTCTCTCAAGTTTCCAGGTCTATTTTTTCTTTTTTTCCGTATGACCCATGGGAAAAAGGAAGAAACAGAAGTGTGAGAGGAGGAAGGAACAGAAGTGGATTTATGAAGTTCATGAGAGAAGGAAGGCCAACTTGTGAGTTAAGATATGGCTACAGAAAAGAATGATCGATGGGCAGAGTGGAGACAAATGAAGAATGGCACTTGATGGGACAGGTGAGGAAATGGAGAAAGGCAGCCACGTAGGGAGTACTCATCAATGTGGCAGCGTCAATGTATCACTGATTCCTTGGCCAGGTCAAAGCACTGATAGTGCTGAGGTAATGATGTCTGACAACCAATTGGCAGGAAAAAGAGCAGATCTGTAGAATCACCTGGAATAAAACAAGAGCTGGAGACTGTTAAGAGATTACAATTGTAGTGGTGCGATGGTTTTTTTACACTTTTCTAAAGCATTTTAAAACTAGTGAATAAATAGACTTCATGCACAGCATGTAATAATACACCTATCATTATTTTCTGCTTTCACTGGCATAGCTTTTCGATTTGTGAAAAGTTGATTGAGTTTAATACACAGTGTCAGTGCTTTCACATTCCTAAGCTTTCCCTCTTTGGTAACAAAACTATGCACAGTTAGTTCACATGTCCAGTTTATGATAATTCTGTGATTAAGATGGTGAATGTCAGAAAAGATAAATGCATTTTACTAACTGGTCTCTGGTCAGACCTCAAGTCTGTGGTGTTTGCAAAGCATCTAGCTAAGTAATTTCAGATACCAGACATAAGGCAGTAATATACTAGGACATACTGCTTGCTATGACTTTCTTTGCATGGCAGTTTTGAAAAATTATTAATTTTTAAGGGGAAAGAGAAGATAGAAAAGGCTGCATGTGTGCCCAATGACACATGCCTGTTTGTGCCTAATTCATTGGAAAAATTGCTCAAGAACTGTTCAGCCATGTTCGAATATGCTGCCAAGGTCAATGGGACCTTTCCAAAAGTGCTGGTTATGTGAGGTAAAAATGCTTGAGGCAACTTCAACTTAAACATTTTTGTATATTTGCTTGTTTTATTTGGAGAGCAGATAATCTGGCAGTTTTGGCAAGCCCACCTCTGAGCATTATTGACGGCATACCTTGGAAGGCTCAGAAGAGGGGTTTGGTTTGACCAGGTGTCGAGAACTGTAGCACAGAGCTGCGTAGTAGGGATCTGCCGAGGATGCCGAAAGTGTATTCAGACACCACAGACTTTCAAGTCAAATTCCATTTTTATGATAGTGGTAATCCAGAGACAGAAAAGAGGTATGTAAGTGCATTAATTTCTTGTCCTATCAGCATTATTTTGTATATTCCCAGAAGGCATCTAGAAAATGTGGAAGAGTTGATTCCGATTCTGAAATTCAAATAATTGAAGGCATTTTGAAAGTAAGTTAAAGAGAACAATTGTACCATGTACCAAATGCTGCTGTTCTCTGTGCCTCTGGAAACAGTAGCTAGGTAAGAAAATCTGCCTAGTTAAATACAGGTTTTGTGTGCATATATGTGAGGCTAGCTGAGTTTGTTTAAAAGGTTGTAGTGAGTCGGAAAATTTGATGTGTAAAACCTGGCTGCATTCACCCTAATTGCTTGCTCTTCCAGCCATTGTTTCTGCAATGTGGTTAGGGTATGTCTTCTACCTGTTGCAGACAAAGAGAGACTCCTTCAGCAGAGATTGAAAAAAGGTTAGAATTGAAAGAAATTCAGCATTTGGTTAAACTTTGAAGTTTAACTTAGTCCAAGCAGAGAGAAGAGTTTGTTCCTGCTCCCATGAGAGTGAGTGAACAGAACGAGGCATAAAAAATACTTTGTTTCCCATATTTCTCTTATTCATTAAGTTTGGAATAAGAAAGTCTCATATATAAGCAAGGCTGCTTGGGTGTGGTTTGGTTTCCAACCTGGTGGTTAAAAATCACCTCCAGCAAGCTTTGGTGCCTTGGCTTTCAGTAGTTGCAATGTCAATGCTTGGCTTAGCAGGAGTTTCCTTTGCCCACAAGTTCTGGCCCCCTGAGGCTCGGACCTGGAACGGCTCTTGCGCAGACCCACCTCTGTCCTTGGCTGTTCTTGGAACTGGATGATATTCCTTTGGCAGGAATATCCCTGAGGCAAAGCAGGGTGATGATACAAGTTCACCTCGTTTACTGGAATGTCACTTGTACCATCCAGTGCTTTTTGCATTGTAATTATTTCCTGGGGGTAATTGCATGCTTTTTAGACTTTCCTTTGCGCTCCCATGCTCAGCGCAAAAACTGCCAGAGGGCATTGCTGATCTGTTCCCAAGGAGAACAGTAATGTCTACCAGTCACTTTGACATTATTGTTATTTATAAATCCTAAACAGAAGAAAATAAAGGACTAGATGTTGCTAACCCAAATCCATCCTTTTGGGGTACGGAGCTGGTCTTATGGTTGACAATCCTTTTCCCAATCACATTAGATCTACACTAATCACGTGCTCTGATGTGAAAACTACTTTCCACTGCTATTCACAAGCAGAAGCGCTGGGTGTGTATCAAAGTGGTAAAAAACCCCAAGCATTGCTATGCGTCCCTCTTTACATGTGTGCCCTGGGAAAGTTATCCAAAATGAGAACTGCACACTCTAAATACCCCTAAAGAAGTGAGGACATGTCTGCTTCATCCAGATTAGGTTTGGGGTTCAAGGGAACTTTGAATCACAATTCTTAGATGGTGCTGCTCTCTGGTGCTGAAGCTCAGTACCACCATTTCCTCCCAGATCTCTCTAGATGTAAAATAAAGGTTTTGTGAAACTTTTAATTAATTCTTTTCAATATCTATCAGGAGTAATGTACTATGACAAAATAACTTTGGTAGGCTCAAATATTTCTCATCTGAAAAAAAAAAGTATTTAAATGCCTGCCTAAAAGAAAGAAATGCAGTATGAATATAGAACACTCAAAACTCATCTACCTGGAAGGGGTGAAAGAAATGTCCATTCTGCAAGTAATGCAAAGTGTCTTACACGCTCTACAGGAATGCATAATAGAGCACAGCTAGTCATGGCATCTAAGTAAAAACTAACAATGTTAATTAATAGAAACTTTTCTAAGTGTTATTTTTACATACTAAATTGAATAATCGTTTTTAGTTTCAAGAAATTACCAGTTCATTTATCTCAGTTCAATTCATACTAAATAACGCAGCTGCTTACTAATTTAATAAGAACTACCACAAATTACTCGCAGAATGATTCTTTTACTGTTTCTAAAAAATTAAAAGTATTAATTTAGAGTAATTTACTTTCCTTGCTAAAAGACTCCACGTTTAAGGGCAATCGTTACATATTAAAACCCAACAGAATTAAACACACAGAATCAGCCACAACACTGCAAAGCTTCACCATTTTATGCATTGTGAAACTTGCATTGTAATCTTACAGAGTCAGCAATGCAAATTTCGGCTTACTTGTGTGTTAGCAGTAGAAGTTTGCTTCCACATTGAGAAACCTCAGTACAGCTATGTAGTATAGCTATATTCATTCATCTTATTTTTTGCTCCTTGAGAGATGTTGGTATGAATCTTCCCTAGACTTGCAAAATGTAAGAGAGGAACAGCTTCTTTTTCTTTTAAAGAACAGTCTTTAACTGCGTAGGAGGAAACTCAGTTTTCAGTTCTGTTCAAATCTGCAGTTTTACCCTTTTCAAGTTTTACACAGGAAAGTGCCCTGAGTTGATATGTTAATTGCATTTGAAGAGTTTGTAAATTCAGCTCTGCAATCTGTGTAAGATAAGCTTAGAGTGAGCTCTGTTTATCACTTTTCTGAACAGAAGTTGAACAGGAAAGTTTCATGGTAATTAAGTTCTGCCACTGTATTTGTATAGAATCAGGGAGGGAAGGAACTAAAAAGAAAGAACAATGAAAAAAATTGAAAGCTGTGAAAACGAGGGAGAGATTTTAGAGTAGCATTGAGGGAAGTCACTGGAGACAAATTTTGTTCCTTGTTTGAGTGAGGCAACCTCTCTTCATTTATGGATCCTGTGAAATATATATAGGGACATGTGGAAGCCTATTCATAAGCCTTTACTACCTGCTTGCAGCCTAATGCCACCCTAAATGCTGCTGTACTTGATTTAGAAACCACAGAATCTGACAGAGATGGAGCAACCCATTCTGCAGAGAGGGAAAAAGCACTGAATTGAATGGGACTCCAGAACATACCCGTGCACTTTGTTTAACCGGGGCCTGGATTTTCCTCCTGGCTCCAAAATGGCTGAGAACTGTAGCCTTCTCTTTGATTTATGGTGGGTCAAAACATACGTTTCAGACCTATCGGGCAAAACATGCTATTTTTTTAGCTACACACTTTAATAAATAACGGACAAGATAGCAGAATTAGAGCTGTGTAAGAATGACTGAAAACAGTGAAAGAGGAACTGCAGGGAAACGCAGGCACACGTTTGACATATTGCTGTTTTAAAAGAGTCTGTTCACTGTATCCAAAATGGTACTATAATTTAAAGCCTGTCACATATGGAAGATGTTAGCAGCTTCCATTGCCTCGTTCCACTTGGGAGACGTACCCACTGAACCTATACAAGGTCCATTCCAAAGTAGGTGATTTGTGAAAAGTTTTCATGCTTCTGGTTCTTATAAAAACTGGTATAGAACCAATGTTTGAGTTTCATTTTGTTTTTGTTTCTACAGTGTGAGCATTTTATTTTAGAGAAAATCCGATTATAGAGTTACTCTTAAGAAGTCCTAACGTTAGTAGGTGGAGATCTTCTGATTAAAGTCTGTTTAGTCATTAGTACTATCTGCATGACAAAATGAAAGCTTATTTCTAATACAGAGTATTTACATGATCTTTATCACTTGTAACTATTACTGAAAAACGATAAATTAGACATACACTTTCAAAATAACACCTGGAACAGAACTGCCTCTATAAACTTGTTTAACCTTTTATTTTTTAGTGACAGATTGGAATTTATTATTTTGAAAGTCTTGGAGCACCTGGTCTGTGATTTTATCAGAGTTATAAGAAATGCCTTGAAGGCAAGGGTGGAGGGAATGGTTAGAACAAGAACTGTGATTCTTTAAAAAGTGCCTTTTATCTTAAGAACAAATTTCATTTGAGAACTCAGAGCACTCTGAACTGCAATTCATTCTGACAAATCAGTTCTTAAGGTGTTAGTTATATTGCAGTTAAATAACCCTAACATATCTGCTGGCTTTCTAAGTTTAACCTCTCACTCTGGGAAATCTGATTAAGAGATAAATGAGATGGAAAAATACACCAAGTATTTGTTACGTTTCCCTCCCCTCTGGAGCAGTTGTTGGTGTAATACTTCCTACGTCCAAAATGCGATGATGTGTTGTTAACAGTACATTTTCAATTATGTGGACAATTTAAAGCAGTCTAATAGTGATTTATCCAAAATCTGCTTTTTAGGCAAATACATTGTGGGATTTGCAACTTTTCTGTTATCTCAAACTGCACTACTACAGGTGCAATGGGGGGATAGTTTGAATCCTTCCCTCCTTCTCTGTCACAAGCACACAATGATGTAAGTACCCAAGAGGCTTCTTTTCTCCTTCAAGCATTTAAAATGTCTAAGAGATGATTTTTCTCAGATGTGCCGCCCAGACCATGACTGGCCACGATTCTGCAAGGCATTGCTTGCAGTGTCTTCGTCGGTGGGATTGCTCGTGTCATCCCAGGCCTGGGGCCTAGGAAGCCTGCCTGCCTGCTAAATGAAACTGTTATTCCTTGACTGGAGCATTAGTTGGACTTCGACAAAGCTAAGCTCGAGTGAGCATTTCCATTTGAAACTTTTTTACTGTTAAGAACTCCCTGTCCTCAAATTCGGACTAAGGCTGTTATTAATGCAATTGGAGACACAGCATTTTTGTGCTAACTTAGATATTAGGCTTGCTGCTTAGCATGTCTAAAATTAGGCTGGCATGAAAGTTCACAAATACAAATCATCACTAAACCCAAGGTCAGCATAAAACATTCAGATCACTCCACAAAGGGAAAAAGGGAAGAGTCGTATAATTCAAGAACACATTTCCGTGTCTGCAAAAAAGCAAGTGCACAATCTGGGTAGCAAAGGAAAGATGGATTTTTGCTCTAGCACAGATCAACTAATTTTGTTTTCTTTCCCATCTGTCCTCCATGTGAGTCTGTCCACATGAAAAATCCCGCTTGGTGAAGCCCCACAGGGATGGCATCCATATCACAGCAAATGCTGGAACTATTCATCACTTTGGTGCCTGGGATAATTTTACAATAACCTTGGCAGGCACACTTCTACGAAAGATGATTTTCAGCTGTAGGCCTGAAACCAGATTAGATCTTGTTGTTTAATCACCAGCACAGTCATATTCCCAATGCTCTTAAGTGAAGTTTCTTTGTGCTATGTATTTTTCATTTCAGCGTTACACTTTGGATGTGCAAAGGGACTGCCTATAAACTCATCTGAGACATTCCAGTATTAATCTTGGACAAAAACACAAGGGGTAAAATTCATGTGATGTAATTAGTCAAATTGTAATTGAGTTGAGATTAGAGTTTGTCAAATCTTTAAAGTTTCTGCCCTTCATAAAAGGGAGAAAGGATAAAAAGTATGGGGTTGGGGTAATTCCAGACAAAATGAGTAACAATGAAGCTTTCAAAAGAAAGTTCACATGTGTCTGCATGACAGTTAGATTTATGATTATTCTGAGTTGTTCACTTCAAAGTATCTTTAAGAATGGTTATTGTAAAATAGAACAAGGCAGAGCGAATTTCACATTGGGAACAAAGGAAAAATATCACTGAAAATTATTCACAAAAGCCAAGTGGAAAAATGAAAGAAAGTCATTCAGGTTTGCTCCTGGTTTAAGACAAGTGGCACACAGAGATGTCTAGAAGAGGAAAGTAAAGGTAAGACTGAGGAAAGTTCTTCCTTTACGTTATTTGTCTCTATTTGGTTTTGTAATAACATATTGCTACTAATGCCCTGCAGTCCAATGTTCCTTGAGGTCACTTAAAGCCTCTGTTCAGACTCTAATGAGACCCGGATCAGGGCCCACGTGAGTGCATTAGAAGCCCATTTCATATTTGGTTTCTTTTTAAATCACAGGCTTGAAAAAGGCCTCTGCTGTTTTCAAAAGACATTGAAACACAAGTGTGAGAGATATGCGGACTAGAAACATATGTATATTTCAAAGAATTGTTTCGAGTACCACTCTGCAAAGTTTTCACTATGAAATCTATAACCATTAAAAACACGCTAGAAGCTCACTCCCTCTTTTTCGAAGCACTGAGGAAACCATGGCCTATTCTTGTTGAATGTAGGTTGATTTATGCAAGTGAAGACAAATGGTTCTCAGTAAGCAATCATCAAATTCAAAGTGAAACTCTAGAGCTTTGAACCCACATGACCTGAAGCAGAAACCAGTGTTCACACCAACCCTTGCAAGGCAAATTTGATGAGTTCAGAAGACATATCAACCATTCATCTGAACAGTCAGGAAAAAAAAATAGTCTTATGAATATCAGCAAACCAAACTCATTATTTTTAATTTATGAAATTTATTGCTGCATCGCTTGGTACCTTCCCACCCCTTGCAAGAACTACGTATTATAAAATATTTTGTGAGAAATAGAATACTAGACTGCTATCCATTTATCTAGTCAACAGGAGCAAAATTTTGAAGAAAGCGTATACACTTGCATTTGCTTACAGAAGCATAACAAGAAGTAGAAAGGAATACAAATATTCCTTCTTATGCACATATATGGTAACAAAAAAAATGAATTTCCATGCATAAATTCCATGAGAAACTTTTCAAAACTAAACATGAAACTGCATCTCCAGGTACTGGAAACTCAGCTATGATCAGTCTGATCTGCGGGAAGTAGGCTGGTCAAATAAAATAGGTATTACTTTTCAGTGGAATTAGAAATCTGCTTACAGAGAGGCCTCTGTAAGTGTATCTGTGCAGGTATATGTAGGGCTTACCATCCTGATAAGGGATAGGATCAATTCTTGCGTCTCTAGGTCAGAAGCGTTATACGGTCAGGTCTTCTGTGGAAAGCTGCTCTATGCCACTTTCCTGTCTCACCACTCCTCAGATGCTCCCATTAACCCTGTTACTCTTTCCTCTATCCCAGAAAGCCCTCACCATCTGCATAAAATGCTGCATAATGCTGCATAAATGGCATCTTCCAATTTTCCTTCTTTCCTCCATTCCCCAATTTCTGTTGATGTTTCCTTTCCCTTTGGAAAAGGGCATCACTCAGGATGTTAATGTAGTAACCTCTACTGAGGTGAAGAGCTTGTTTGTGCTCATAGTTTCTTTTTTTTTTTTTTTTTTTACAGAAGCCTCTAACTCATGTCGCTTCACATAGCCAAAAGTTAGTCCTGTGTGAAATCATTGCAGAAAAATAAATGGATTAAAACCAGACTGACTGTGTTTAAAATAGAACAGCTAAAAGTAGTCCTCACTATCTGCAGTGGTTTACAAGGGAACGCAGAAATTTCTGTTACACTCTATCCTTTGCAATGACTTGGAAGGACTAGAGAAAACCATATACAGAGCAATCTAGACATTTTGATAAACTGTGCCAGAAAAAGACGTTTTAAGGTGGGAGCACAGGACTGTCAGAATCCTCTTAGTGACTAAATTGAGTCACATGCAAGTATCTCCTGCACTCCTTCACATGATGATCTAACTCCAGGAAGAAGTTTTAAGTCTGACTGTGATTTATAAATTGGTTTCCAAACTTTGAGCTCCTTGCAGTTGAGCTGCTACCATTCCTACCAGTTGGAGCAGTTGGTGTAGTGAATCATTCTAGGCTGTATGGACAGGCACTTAAGGAGAGACTGGAGTCACTATTTCTAAATGTTGCAGGTATTTTGGGAAACCAAAGCACTTTCTACGCTGGACCAAGAGGTGTGCTGTGCCCTGACACTTCAGTCATATGAGCTCTCTATAGACACATTTCCTAACAAGTCATCCTTTCACCCCTTCTACCCCTCAACACCATTGTACCAAAGTGTTAGCATCTTACCACTTTGGTTAGTCTCAGTGGTACAAAACCAGAAGGGTGGCATAAAACTCACAAGATTGTTGAAAAGTAACATATATCTCATTAGAGCTTGAGTGTGTATGCTCAGAAGCAAGGAGGGGAAAGGTGATTCCTTCCAGCTCTGGCAACGCATCAGTGTTACACACAAGACTATGGGATGTTGAGTGAATGAAAATGACATTCAGTCTCCCAACAACACTATATTCTCAAGAGAGGAAAGAGTATAAAAAAGTTGGGACAAACTGTTTCTGTTGTTCTTTGTGTTACAAGAAATTTTGGGGGCCCTTGCCCTGCAACAAGATTTAGGAAAATGAAATATTTGGACTTTGAAGCCATATAAACAAAGTCTGAAATAAGATGCACATTTTTACTGGTGGAGATAATTAATTATAGGAGTTGCTTATCAAAGGATGTACTAGATTTTCCACCACCTGAAATCCTTCAGCAAAGATTGGATATGTTAGTGATTATCTCTTGTTCAGCCAGAGCTTACGGCCAGTGTTATGCAGAAAATCAGATTAGAAACTCATAATGGGCCCTTATGGCCATAAAGGTACATGAAAGTCAATGGCACAAATTTGCAACAGTCATGATTTGGTTTAAGGCTGAAACTTCTAAATGCAGTTTTCTGTTTTCCATTCTGAATGGTGAAATGTCTAATGCAGTAGGAGCTGAGTTCTGGCTGTGGTTAGACTGATGCAACTCCGGTAACTCCAGTGGAACTGCAGAATTTGACACAAGGACTTTTCAAAACTGTTTGTTTTGACAGAAGCATTATTGCCACTTAATGAAAAGCTTTTATCTTGAGAAGCTTGTTACCACAAGCATTTATTGTGATGAACGGGCATTTTTTTTTCTCTAGGGAAAAGTAAAAAGGAAAGGAGCATTTTAAAATTATAAAGGCACCTGACCAGTTTTACTACACCTAGAAGAATCTCTTAAAAAATTAAAAATATCTGATTCAGTAATTAAAAATAAGTATCTGATTCCTAATAATGAACCCCAAATTCACTGGCTAAGAATCCAGATAAGCTGTGAGAAGTGCTTTGTTTGAGAAGAAGTTCAGATACTTCACTCTCATTCTTTCAAGTTGCTATCCGCCATACCGAGCAGAATCCCACCACTTTACAGGTGGAGCCACATTGCAGCTAGTGACACAGACAGATGACATATTTATTAGCTTGTCAAAGCTTCCTCTGTTTATGGAAGACTCACCCAGCTAAACAAAACAGTCTGCTTCCCATTGGCTAATTGAGCTGGCCCCTGTTGAGAGTCTCAGCAAAGTGCTTGATGAGGCATAAAATGATGATTAATTAATTTACTGCTCAGTTGATCATCAAACTGAGAGGTTTATGATTCTCACAGCGGTCAACACTCTCTCTTCAATGTGCAACAGCATGAACAGCCTTCACTCTGGCCTGCTGCTGCCTTTGCTATGACCTAAGATATGGTGGCTTAACTCACGGGAAACGGGGAAAAAATTAAAAGTTTCAAAAGGGATGTACTCAGCAGCCGCCTTCAGAGAGGCTTATGAGTGCCAGAATGCTTCTCACAAAGGGGCTTTTCATATATCAGCATTAATAAAAGCTACTTTGCTGGACATTATTTTGGTTCAGTGGATTACATAAGAACCTCCCTAAAAATAACAGTTTCTTCGCTGATTACATGGTTAAAATCGGCATTAAAATTATGTTATATACAGACAGGACTTCACAGTTGCAGGTATAGGTGTGTTAGAAGAGCTCAAAATGCCAGTACAAATACTGAGTGGGGTTCGCTCTTTTTTATTCATAGAGATGAATTTTAGTAATTTAAAACTTCTTCAAAAAATAATTATAAAGATTTGAAGATTTAAAAGATGCATTCTGTGTGTGGTGGGCACATTTAAAGACATTATTCAAAAAGCATGTTTTTGCATTTGCATGCACTTGTAACTCATGTGCAGTCACCAAATGTTTTGCATATGTTTTTGTGTGTAAACTTTTAAATATTTGTGCTTCTGATAATATTCTGACTAATTTTTCTCTAAAATTTTAATGCAATGTCCAGTATGTATTCCCAATGTGAAGACAAAATAAATTCTGCTTAGTTACAGTCATTTAATTTCAGAATAGCGCCATGTGAATGAATACACATATAAGAGAAATTGAATCCAGTTGTCAGACAAGTATGTTTTATACCAGCCAGTTGATCCAATTCTTCATATAAGCGAAGTGGTAGGACATAAACATTGGCATAAGGATGTGTGTATGCTACTGTATACACATGTAGAAGTTTCTTTTCTCTCTTTTCTGTAAGACTGTACCAGAGTTACCAGACATGCTGGAAGACATCAGGAAAGGTCTTCTAAATGTCTGCATGCCTGAGCATCTGAGTGGGAAATAAATGGTTTGCCTGTATAATGGGAAGCGAGGGTCAGTTTTCAAATTAAGCTTTTCTCCAAGTATGTACAACCCATTCCTAGACAGTGTTCTGGGTAGGAAGAACCCAGGAAGAAAATGAACCTATTTAATATAACCTCAGTCCTTTTATTTGGCTCAGAAGAACAATGAGAACAATAAGCAAGTGCAAAAAAGGAATTGAAGTAGTACAGTCAGATGATCCTTTGTTTATGAACTATGTTTCTTCTTTGATTCAGCATTTAGGAAACAATCTAGTTTGGATAAACCACAGGAAGCAGTCTCTTTTTCTCAGCAAATTAATGCACAGAAACCTAAGTTTGCATATTTACACAGAATATGCTACAGTGCAGGAAAAGAGCTCAGAAAGAAAAAGAGTAGAAAATCAATAAATTATGATAGAGCAATTTAATAACAAAAAAAAAGTACAAAGGGAAGGAAAATGGTGTGGATGATAGGATCAAATATTAATGTGTTCAAAGAACTTGCACCTTGATCAAGGAATGGCAGAAGTCTCACTAAGCAATATAAATCACTAGATTACATGGACCCATTTAAATAACACACTTTTTCAAATGCAACTCATCTGTCTTTGGGAAAAGACATATAAAAAAGGCATACATGAGAAACAACTTTCAAAAGATTTAGGAGGAACAATGGACAAATATTTAGTGTGAACATGTGAGACATGATGTGACAGAGTGGGTTGCTGTTGACTCTTGGGTATATAAATGGAGAGTAGTCTTTAGGTGTTGGAGTTTTTTTAACAGTAAAAACTGGACTATTGACATTGCACAGGTTGTATGAAAAGGAACTCTGAAAATAAATTTCAAAATCATGTTCCAGTCAATGAAGCCTACTGTTACCTGATGCAAGGTTTATGCTGATATTTTCAGATTTGTTAAAATACTGCTGAAGACATCTTAGAAGAGTGATTATGGAATTTAGTACCTTGCCCAGACAAGAATATAGGCAGCAGAGAAAGTAGACTTAACTCTGCCATGGTCTATATTGATTGTTATATAGCTGTGTTTCTTTGGGGTATCTGTTGTTCTACCTTTATATTACTACTCTCAGTGAAGAGTAACTGCATAATGGAAAGAGTGGATATTTTTGCTTAAAAATTTTTCCATCTCTGATGTCTCTAATTTCCCCCCAATGCTCTACATACTATCATGGTCTAAAATTCATCATTCTGTAACCATGCCTGCTTTCTCTCATACTTCTTTTTATGATCCCCTTCTGAGGGTCTGCATAAGGATACATAGTGCTTCATTTTTATAGCTTCATAAAACGTAATGGCCAAAAAACCATTAGCTAATCTGGTTGACTACCTTTGAAACATGGACTGTAGAATTTCACCTGGTTATCCCTGCACGGAGCTGAATAATGTGTATTTGACTAAAGCGTATCTTCCAGATGGATATCTAGTTTTGATTTGAAAACATCAAAGGCCACTTCCCTGACAGTTTTGAAAACATCAAAGAGTACTGAGCTTGTGGAAGATAAAAGAAAAATGAGCTAATTGCCTGGATGCTAAAGGGAAATTTACAGCAAATATTTTGGTCCTATTCTGGCTTTTAAAAATCTGGCTTACTGGAAAGACTGCAAGCCATTATTACACACGTAAGTAAAATTGGCTTTCTTTTTTTAGGTCCAGGCTCCACATGGTAGACAAACAGGTCTTGGGAAAAAAAGAAAAATAAAAAAGAAAAATAATGTAAGATCTAGTGTAGTGTACCATTGGCAGTCTTTATGAAGGACAGGCTGAAGCAGAAGAAAACGATCTGTGTGACTTTGAATGCAGAATATATTGAACTCTGAGCTATGAGTTAAGTTGTAAACTAAGAAAAAAAGGAAAGGTAAATTGAAAGGGAAGGGAAGGGAAGGGAAGGGAAGGGAAGGGAATGTAGGAGGCCCAATCGTATACTTCAGCCATTTCAAAGGGATTTATAACATGCCTTCAAAGACTGTTTCCTCTTCCCTTCACACTCTGTCACACAAAAATCAAGGTTTAAATAATCTCTTTCTGAAAAGTGTCTTTTTCTGTAAAATTACATATTTTTCTTTTTTTTTTAAAAAAAATCTTACCTGTTTTACTTTTCTACTAGTAGAAATTAATAATGTTAAACTCATTTTCTGATGGATTTGATTACATAGTAGCATTGTAGACTAGGCATTCTACCATGTAGAAAGATTTAAATTATGGCTAAATGAAGTCTTTGTATTGTATTTTTGGCCTTTTTTGAGAGCGTTCAGTTTTTTGCTTGTATAATCAACTAACACCTTTTTTGTATTCGAGGACTGCAGTGTCCCTAATAACTAACATCTTCAGTAGTAACTTGAGCCGTCACCTGTTAGCTGCCTGTCAGGAATACGTGAACCACTTGACAGCTTGGAAATGTTTGATAACAACAATTTTGAGAACAGATTTAATTATTGAAAGAATTTTCGAAATTATTGAAAGCAGACTCAAAAATATTTTAAAAAATGAAATAATGCTTCACAGAATAAAAACACATGGAACTTCAAACAGAATGAGAAGACTTTTCTAACAGCATGGCTGAGGAGAGTGTAAGATACTTTTCTTACACATTTATCTCATAGACTGATCCCAAGGAACTATTACTCACTGTAGCAGTTATGCAATAAATTAAAATTAGTGAAGACTTTACTCAGTTTTGCCCCAGCACTTATGAGATTTTGTTTTCATGGAATGTGACTATTGCTCAGCAAAGAAAGACTTGTGACACTCTAATAGGTCACCATAATCGTCTCAGGGGAGTTCGCATTAATTACAAACATCCTTCAGCTAATCACATTCTTCTGGCAGCAGGATCAGCCATGGACCCTGGACAGCTCCTGGAAGAAGAAACTCCCTCCTGACCTTTCCCAGGCTACGCTCCTACAACAGAGACACATAGGTGCAGCAAACCCATCAAATATTATGAGATAACTTTAACAACTGATGGGTTTGCCATTGAACATCCTTTTTGAACATAACATGTAGTGTATTGAAAAAAATCTTCCTTATTCACTGAACTACTTAATCTTTAAGAAATTTAATGTCTTGATAATTGGTCTGTTAAAACTGGTGCTGGAAGAATTGACAGAGAGGAAAAGGCAGAAAACACACAGCTCAGTCTGGCTTGGAAACACGGTGGTTAAATCTGCAAGGACAGAGCATGCATACTGTTGGGAAAGAATGAGTGTGACGGACAGAATGAGTGTGGAAGGGAAGTGTATTTTTGCTATCATAAATAACTAACCTTATCATAAATAACTGATCTGGAAAAAACACTTGGGGTAGAGGTGATTCTGCATAGCACTTACCAAGCAAAAATTATTTGTTGTATGTTCATGAATTGACCTGCTGTATCTGGCACATTCCTTTTTATTCCTGTAGTTGCATTGAATCAGAAAGAAATCATGACATGAAACTAAAAGGAAGGCATGCAAAGAGTGATGTAAAATCAAACAAAAGTGTAAAAATCTATTAATTGAAATAGATTTTAGGTCATCATCTGATATGTCTACTTGCTCAAAGCATTTCTTTCTGCATGGAGTTTCTTGATCTTCATATTCACTTTCAGTAAGATTATCAGAAGAGGGATGACATTTGAAGGCTACTACAAGACTACTTCATCAATTTCTTTCCATGTTTTTGTTAAACCACATCAGTCCTTGGACTAGGACCCCACTAAGAAGGGCACAACGCATTACAAAGTTTTGTTTCAGCAGTCATAGACCCCTAATATGTTCTAGGTAAAATACAACAGCAGATCTTCCCAGCCATGAATGTAGAGCTGGTTGAATACAGAAATGTTTGCTTTAACTGACAAGCAACTTGCTGTGATAGATCAAGACTGTTACTCTAACAGCTAAAATGCTTGAGAGTATTATATTGTCCTGATGATTCGCTTGCAATTTCAAGCAGATTTCTTTCTTTGTTTCTCCTGTATTTCCATGGCTACTTGCCACCTATGCTTTATTTTTTTCCCTTTTTCTTTTTCTTTTTTTTTTTTTAAATAGGATGACAGTTCAGTTCCACAGTCAAAAAATCACAAAACCTTGGGTTTTATACAAATATGTTGTTGTTGCCATTAGTGTTTGAATACGCTATGATGCATTTATTGCCAGCAACAGAAGAAAGCATCAAAAATATATACCTAATTATGTTTAGTTTCAGGAAACTAGCAAGTTTCCTCATGCAACCAGAGTAAGAATTAGATATGTGTAGCTCTGAAAGAAACCACTTCTATTTTATAATATCAGATTAAAAATGTTTTGCTTTGAAGATAAATTAGTTACTTATACCTTAAAATGCCCTCAAGCTTAAACTTCTCTGTGGATTTTTGTTTCTTTCTTTGTTTCACAGTTTCTGCTTTTGTTTTAACCAGAATTAATACTAAAACTACTGCAATTTTGGTAAAGTCACTGTCTTTGGGAGGTGTCTTTTGTGGCATTTACAAAACTTAGACTTCTATACTTATATTGTAAATTACTATAAACGAAACTTATTGCTGTGAATTCAGTTAGATACTGGGTTAGATTGCTGAGGTTTTTTAAAAAAGAAGGCACAGAAATTATGAATCAAAAGTAAAAGATCAAAATATTAGACTTAAGATTCACAATTACATGTAATACTTTTTTCTACCATAAATGCTTATATGCTGTCATTTGGCTTTTTCATGATCCATTGAAATAGAGAAAAAAGCCTCAATGATCCTGGTTAAAATAAATCAAGTACCAAAATTCTTCTCATCTTCAAATTCATTTTTATCTGCATATATTTTGAGCAAACAATCACCATAAGTTTCAGGAGAGTGAGTAAGGATTGAGAGTTATAACTGCATGGACCAGAGCTTGGCTATGCTCTAGCATCAGAGACACTGATACTTTTGTAAAAATAAGTCTTAAAAGACCTATCAAAGCCAATGAAATAAGAAAACAAATAACACTGTAAATTGAAAAGAATAAGTGTAGTGTTTAATGAACACTTATTGACCAATAACCTGCAACTAATGTAACTATAGATTTTTACTTTGGCTATTCATAGCTCTAAAAGGCAGTCATTTGAAGCTGTACAGACAATAGGGTGAAGTGATGGTTAACAGAAATGCATTTCATTAAAAGCCAAATTAAATAAAACTAAATTGGAAGTAGATGAAAAAGTCTACTCTAGTTTAATACACCCTTGACTGTTTGTATTGTTCGGTCTTGATGGTCCTTTAGCATGTAACATGGGGAGGTCAAAATCTGAGCAGTTGTTTTTTTTTTGCCATTGCCAGCATTTCGACTAGAAACTGCTATTTTAGCTTGATACTTCTTACAAGTAACCTGTAAACTAGCAATGCCTTGTAATGACTAAGCAGCTGACCTTCTAAAGTCATCCAATAACAAGGATTGTACATTGCAAAGTGCATACTTTGTGTGGGACTGAATTGGACAATCTGTATTTACACTGCATACTATCTCAGCAGTAAAAGCTGAAAGCTGAAGAAAGAGATTTCATACAATCAGCTATTTAAATTAGTAACAAGCAAGCTCTGGGAGTGAGGCCCAGATCCAGAAAAATAATTTTGTCCCCAGAGCAAATCTGACCAAAGAATGAAATACACAGCCTTGAGTAACACGTTTGGGATTTCACCCTACTGAGAGAACATTTTTTTCCTCTTCTTATTTACTTTCTGTGCACATTATTGCTGTGTGGAGTGCCTGTGTGAGCCTGCCAGGTGTATGTGGCTGACACACCAACCATCCTTGGGCCTACAGGGCTCTGTCATACTTAGAAGGGCATGGTCTGGGCAATGTTTTCCCCCTAAACTTGCAAAACCACAATATGGAAAGCAGCTTGGGATTCTCAGATAGTGTAAAGTTTGTCTTTGCTATGTGAAAGAAGAGTTAGGTGTCTCTGATGAGTTCAACAAAGCAGGAATGCAAGCATGTGTTGAATATGTAGAAGCAGAATGCCTCAGCCTGCCAATGGGAAAGTCAAGTTATAACTTATCAGTGGCAGAACGATTGATTTGGGTACCTTACTTTGGACTCCTGGGACTTGTGGTTTGGAACTTGCTCTCTTGATGAATAGAAACCTTCCTTCTCACTCCTCAGTAACACTCTGAAACAAAAAAAAAAAAACCAACAAAAAAGGTATAGGACAGGCAAAGCCCTGTCCTAAATTCACTTGTTATCAGTGTTACTCTAAGAGTTCACACATAAATATTAATGTGTGTTTATATAGCACATCAGTCTATAGCAAAAAGCACTTTTTCAAACCAATCCTCATGTCCTCTTGAAGAATTTAAAAATATAAGAGTACTTAGGATGTGCATACACCATCATTCTAACAGTGAGGCTTGCTGTCAGGCAGCTGTGACACTGCTTTGGAGTAGGCAATGAACACCTGAACCACATCTGCTTGGGGGAGGTGTTTGGAGAGTCACAGACCAAGCCAGAATTCCTGGGGCATGTCACCACTGCATCTGTGTTAGAAGAGATGATTCCAGTGTATCTGTCCCTACTGTAGCTAGAGTAGCTTGTTTGCATTTTTCGAGGGTGAAGAATGAGGCAGGATTTCAGAGGTACTTAAAGAGGTTGACTCCTAGTACCCACTTATACCATGAAAGAGGAAAGGAGGAGTACCTGCTTCTGCAATTCCTGTGAGGAACTTGTCTGCTTCTTGGAATTTTACCCATGGAAACCAGAAACATGTAAAGAAACTGTGTGCAAACTGCAGTAAATAATTCCATTTTTAAAATACAGTAATGTTTTAATAAAATTATTATTTGTCTTTTTTTTTCCCCCAGCACATACAATAGAGTGCAGCTTAGCTAACAAAACAATGCAGTAATTCTATATTTGTGCACTTGTAATTCAGTGCTGGTTTTCATCTAGAAGTTGCTTAGCATAAATCCGGGATGAGGGGAGGGGTGGAAGGAGAAGAAGAAACAATCATCTAATCACTAAAAAATGGGCCATTCTTCACCCTTAATACAATAATGCAAAAATTAAGAATCAAAATATATTTTAAGCTATATAACCACATGAACAAAGATTAATTGACATAGTCAACCAAAGAAATGTTACATTTTGTATGAAGGCTATATTTGGTGAAGAAACAGCATGGTTTGAAGGACAAATCATCAAATGAGAATGCATCTTTCTTCGGGGGAAAAAAAGAGAGAGGAACACAAACCAAGAGGGAATTCAGTTTAAACAATGTTTTATGCATTTTGATTCAAAGTATTATGAAAATTGCCAATCTTTTCCATTAAGTCCATAATTTGCACTACTTGCTGTTTTAGGTACAGTTCCCCTAAAAAGAAGGAGAGCAGAGCCCTACATAGATTGTTCCTCCTTGTCATGCAGTCTGGCACAAGGAACAGGGCAGACTACCACTCTAAGGACTAGCGTGACAGGTATAGTGCTTTGTCCAGAGGGTAATGCAGAAGGTCTGCAGGACTTTGGAGCTTGAGTCCCATTTAACTGCGCCTGGGGCGTACTAACTTCAAGCTCCAGGGCGCAGTATAATTCAAAATTCATTGGATCAGAAATGAGAAATCAAGTGTCCCCTTTCTGGGTAAGTGCTTTGTCGAATAGGCTAGAGTAATTCATTTTTTCCCTCCAAGCTAACTAATGTTGATTTGTCTCTGCAAGCGTAGCTTCCACTAGCACGATGGCAGAATATTTACCCCAGAAAATCCTATAAGTGAATAATTAAGGATTTTACTTGAGAAATCTGTATTGTGAACTGAAAAGTGCTTGGGCAGAGACTGGCAGTAAAAACATGCCATGAGCTTACTGTTGTCCTACTGCATAGCAGGAGGAGATGACTACCACATCTACACCTGTAAAACGTGTGAATGAGCTCTCTTCTATGCCTAAGTGTATAAGAAGATTCTGGGCAGCGATTTCTGACATATCAAACCCCAGAGAAGGGTGAATTATCCCTGAATTATTTATGGCCTGATGTCCTGCATTACAGATTCTCTATTCAGTATCAG
Organism: Psophia crepitans; assembly: GCA_013399095.1. Taxonomy (NCBI): domain Eukaryota; kingdom Metazoa; phylum Chordata; class Aves; order Gruiformes; family Psophiidae; genus Psophia; species Psophia crepitans. The sequence goes on along the minus strand of VWZZ01001018.1, from coordinate 49,069 downwards.
TATAACCAACTCCTGGTGCAGGGGAAGGTGGAAAGAAATTTCCATGAATAACTCCCTTCCTCAGAAACCAAATTCTATTAAGAAGAGAAATAGTTTCCTGGCTTCACAGGTAAAGCAGAGAAAAGCCATTAAAAATCTGCTCAGGCCCTGAGACTGATCTTGTCCCCAAAGCATATCCTGCATTCTTTTTTCCAAACATGTTCATCTGTAATTTGGCCAAGTACTCCAGACTCCTCTCTTACCTTGGTGTCTGTAAGTAGCTAGTTTTAGCAGCTCCTCAGATAACATGCTAACTGAACCTAGCCTTTCTCCTCTACTTGAGTTCTGCTTGAGTGTTAAGTATGTGGCACCTCCCTAACAAAGGAGGTTCTGACTCTATTTTCTGTAAGTGCCCACCAGAGGGAGACAAAGAAATTTACTGTAAGAACTGGCTGGCATGACTCGTAGACAATAAAAATGCAAAAATTAAGAATTTCTCAAACATTTAAATGGTCATAGAAGCATTAATGTGCACCCGACATCTATTGGAATTACTGTTTTTAGGTACATTTAAAAAACATCACAAAAGCTTTATGTATCCTTTATGCTCAAATATTTACACTTCTGCCTGTGTACGTGCATGTAGGTATAGACATATGAAAGTATAGCTCTTGAGATATATATATATCTATCTATGTTTGCCTCCTGCAAAGACTTCAGAAAGTAAAGTAACTAGCAAGAGTGTTTAGTAAATCAGAAAACCCACAAGTACTGCTGAATATGGAGACTGGATTCTTAATTGCAGCTATGCAGCTTGACAATTTGAGTCTAACTTTTACATATGCACAATTAACTAACAGCAGGATCATCTCATCCTTCAGCCAGTCTGGTCAGCTGCCCAGAGATGCTAAATCAGAGGGGTGGTGTGCCTGGAGCACTTTCCAACACAGTTTCTGTTTCATTGGTTGTTAGCTACTCATATACAAGGCAGAAGATTGACAGCATTGTTTTTTTCCCAGTAACAATCAAAACAACTTGGGACAGTGCTGGGTAACCATCCTGGCACATTGGGATGGTTATGTGTCAGATATTCAATGCTGACAAAAAACAAACTTCATATCAATGAACAACATGCCTAAGTAATAAGCAGAAAAGACAAGGAAATTGATGGAATGCTAGAAAAGGATTATTATTGCTGGGAACTGGAAATCTGATGCAGAAAGCAGCCTCAGGACGCATCACAAAAGCTAATATAGACATTCTCAGAGGTTTTATGTGACAGGACAAAAATCATGACACAGTGTTTGCGGCAAAACTAAGCAGAATTCAGTTTTTCTAATAGCTAATCCTGGAAATCAGTCACCAGGTTGTCCTTGTTGTTTTGTTTTAGAGATCTGTTAAACTACGTTGAGCTGATTATGCGGGTAGACATTGGTTCTTATTAAGTGACTGGAAACACCGAGTCAGAGAGAAGTACATTGACCCATTTGTGAATTATGACGAGGCTGGCATCCATAAGACTTTGGAGGGGAATAATTATGAAATGTCTGTCATTTCATCATAACAGTCTGTCTTCAATCAAAGCATGCTGTAAATAGAAGTGTTCAGAAATTATCAAAGGAAACAAAGTTTTGTCAGAAAACGCTACTTCATGCAGTCTGAAGTCTTTCATTTAAAACATCTTGGGTTCAATAAGGCTTTAGCAAACTCAAGGCAGAGTTCAAAGAGAACTCTGCCTGGATTCCTGCAGAGTCTGCCTCGGCTACGGACATTGGAAACAGCCACTACAGGTCAGATCAAAACTAAATTAAAAAGAAACTTCCAGTGAACTTGGAATCCCAGTTTTGGGCCAACTTTGCTTATGAGGTATTTTTACTGCTATTTGAAAACAAAAACTTTGTATCTAGCAGCTACAGCTCAGGAGGGTGGTTTTTTTATAGAATAGATTTTCATCTCCAAGAAAAGCCATGTAAACTATTTAGAATTAGAAGAATGTAATTAAAAATGCACATTGTTCTTCCACTATAATCTCTGAAGAGGCTCTGAAATTGAAACAAATTAGCCTACAACCGACTTTTTAGGAATACGTGCATGTATATATATATACGTGTATGTACATATAAAAGTTCCTAGTGATACAGATGTCTCACAGCCCTTTATTTGCTGTATTTGATGTCTTTTGAAAACAAATAACAGACATAGTGTTCATTTCCAAAATACAAAGTGAAAAAGTAAATTCATACACACATAAAATGTGATTAAAGTAATTTTACTTAAATGCATTCACAGTCAATGTCTATTCAAGAGATAAATATCTGAAATCTTAAGAGATAATGTAACATATCTCAATTCCTTTAGAATTATTTCAGGTATCTCTTAATAAAGTGGTTTAAGGTTGTAATATATATGGACTATGCATATAACATGCATAGATATGCATATTTAAGTATCCAAATTCCTAGGTAATTTTCAGAAATACAGAGCACTTGGTGGTGATAAAAACAGTAAAATATGCAGAGCATACAGTTACAAAGATTTTGGGTTTTTTCCACCAAAGTAGCTAGCAAACATATCAAGCAAAAAGTATTTACATATCTTGTTTGTGTGTTTCCTGCCTCAGATCATGATGGCATAGCACATACATGCTAGCATATAAAGAGACATATTAGATAAACTGAAAGGTAGACACCCAGGCAAACGTTTTAGCGTTAACATCTTGTACAAGATATTTAACACGACACTGTTTTTAAAGCTCATAAAAGTTTTCAAATAATTTTTGAAATCCAGAATTGTTTCTGAGCTCTTCTGTCTGCACTAAAAATAAGAAAACTGATGTGTTTCTTATCAACTTATTTGAAAAAAGAATCCTATTGAAAACTAAATTCATTTCAGTTACATGCTGAAGTGATTGTGCTAAAGGGTCTTACTGTATAAATGGAGCACACAAGCCAAAAACAATACAAACGTTTAGCTGCTGGCTTTAGCCAGTCTCTTTCAGTGCAAATCATAATTGCTTTAGGACTTTCTGAATCCACTTTTGAATTCAAAGCTTCAGACAAATAATTGGATTTCCTGAAAACATGCTGAGCTATGTTGCTCTCCCTGTCTTGCTTTATGTCCTCAGGGCTCCAGTCTCTGCTTTATATCAAGCTGCACCTAGTAGGCTAATTGGAGGGATGGGTAGATCACTCTGCATTAACATGTCCATCTGTATTAAATAAAATCTCCTCAACAGTCTTTATCATCTTCAACAGAATTATCACTTCAGAGTTGGAGAAACAGGAAATCGAGTAAAAATGGCTGTGTAATTTACCAATGGCTCGGGTGCCTTAGCCCTGTAGACCTATGATCCAAGCCAATTATATTCTAGCTGACTTATTTTTACGGTACTTTGACATTGTATACTCGCTTCATGTGTCTCACTGACTGCAGGGCAGCTCTAAATATGCTCTGGGCTATCTGCCTAGACATTTCTTGCTCTAGGTAAAGTACAGTTGAAATAGCATTTGAGTTTGATCTGCAAGGCTTGTAAATATGTAATATCAAAGATTAAGTCCTTCAGTTTCCCAGTTTTGTGACAAATGTAGAAAAGATATCATAGTGTTGCACTTTTTTATTGTTGTTATTTAACATTAATAGCATGTAATAATTTGGTAACCTTTCCCTCCCCCGTCTCATGTGTAGAAGTGGAATAATCAAGCTAGAGTGGCTGCTGAGACAAAAACCTGTCCATTGCTTATGAAATCTCTGGGGTCAGGCTTGCACTAAGAGTTCTCCTGGCATAGCTGTGTTTGTTCAGAGTCTGAAAAATTCGCACCTTCTTGCTGACCTCACTGTCTTGGAAAACACTAAAACCCAGCACTGTGAGGACACAGCACTGCTCTAAGGGAGTTTTGGATGGCTTCTCTTAAGACATTCAAGGAAATGGCATAACAACCCTGGCAGAAATTCTTTTCTTGTATCTCAACACCAATTTGATAGTACTTTTCATCCTTTAGCATGCTGCTTGCAACCTCCTTTGTTGCTGCTACCACCTCTACCTCTTTTCTCTCTGCTGTCCCAGGCTTAGCAGAAGATGGAGACATCTGTCTAGTCTTCACAGTAAGCAACTATCTTTTGCAATTTCTGCCTGTTAGCTTGATGAGGTTTGACTTACAGTTCTGGTTCACTGAGGATTTTTTTTTTCCAACTATTTTTTTAAATTAGTTGCTGTGTTCTTGGATTATACTGTTTTGTACTTACTGCCAGCAGAAGCTATTTTGCGTAGCTGAAGTAGAAAGGTTGCCAATAGTGCAAAGAAGCATGCATTAAAAGAATACTGTGCAGAAGCATACCTGCCTGACCATCTTTTCCATTTTATTGCTCTTCTAGTCTGAGTCTGCATGAGTTTAAAATTGTTTTTGTCTCCTACAGATTGTAACTTTATGTGATATATCAAAAGAGCCTCAATGGATAAGAACAGAGGATTAGTGCCAGAATCCTGTATTCTGGCAGTGGCCAGGAGGGAAAGAAGGGCTAGTGCCACCTGTTTCCCATGAGACAGCAGGCATCAGCAAACCACCAGTCACTTCAGGGCTTACCCTCTGCTCTAGGCCAATTCTGAACAGATTTATCGGCGTAGTCCCAGTATTGACCTTTTTGCCACAAATTACTGTTGTTGAAGTTGAAAACAGACCATATATCCCTACTTTCTCTGTTATATCTCTTAGCCAATTTTCACCTCACTCAAGAAAGACTTTCTTTGTAGCTGAATAGCTAAGGCTATTCAGTTTCCTTCACATCCTGCCTGATTCAGGCCTTCCTCTTCTAGAAGCAGATCCTCAGCAAGCTTGTTTATTTTTGGCACTGTGGAGGATCCTTGCTCTTGGTTTGGCACAGCTAGGGTATTGTTAGAGTCTCTGCCAATTGTGGATGGATCTTATTACTGAGGTTAAGTTCTAACCCACCCATCCCCACCATCAAACGAAGATTTGTAATAATTTTGACAAACCTTAATGGCCATTCCAGATGTCTATTTATTGTGGAATGACCCACAAACTATCACATTACAAATAGTCACAAAAACATACCCACCATCTGTGGTGATGTTTGAATTTTCTGTGCAACTCTTGACTTGTAAACCAGGAATTCAGTTCTGTCTACTAATAGAAAAGTTGTTCAAAGCTGGAATTAAATCTGAATATTAAATAGAGTATAACATTTTCCATCTTTAACAGCTGATGCTTTTTTTTCAGAAACAAAATTTAGTCTGATGAAGAAATCCTCTGTGAAAAATGTAGCTGTAACCGTTATGGATCAGTTGACAGTTTCATTGGGTAATTATTCTATGTCCAGATAAGAGGCATTAAGATGAAGCTGTGAAAAGCTACATCTGAGTCACAACACAGAATAGTAGGCTCACAGGATAATGTAGATAAGAAGGGATTTCAGAAGGGCTCTAGTCCAACCTCCTGGTCAAAGCAGGGTCAGCTCTGAGGTCAGACTAGGTTGCTCAGGGCATGATCTGGTCTTGAAGACCCTGAAACACTCAAGGATTAAGCTTGCTCAGCATTTTCTTGACTGAACCTCTCCTGTTTCAACTTATGCTTTTGGCTGTCATCCTCCCACCATGCACCACTGAGTAGAGTCTGGCTTTATCTCAAAAAGCACTTCTTAGGTGTTGGTGATGGAGCTGGTACCGGGTCCCCTCAGAGCCGTCTCTTCCCCAAACTGAACAAACTCAGACTCTTCTTAAAGGGCAATTGTTCCAGTCTCTGACCATCTTGGTGGTTGCCATAGCGTGCCTGTTTCATTCAATCAACATTTTTATTTTCTGAGACCAAAACTGTACTCAGTGTTCTAGATGGTGCAAATGATTGCTGAGTAAAGAGGAAAAATAACTTCCTTTGGCCTAATGGCTACAGTCTTGTTACTGTAACCCAGGATACAGATGGATAGATATGTAGATAACAGTGCAGGATGGTGGAAATGTCTGAGCTATATCTTCAAAGGCTTGGTCCTTCATGACATGAACACTTTAGGACAGTGAAATCACTGCTTAGCTTGTTTAGAAACAACAGTATGACAGGACAATGGCCGTAAGTTTCAACCAGTGGAACCACTTCAGTCTGCAGAGATCTCCAGGTCACTTACTTTGATGAGTATCTTGTGGGCTAAAAAACGTTCCCTGCACGAACAGAAGTTAAAGATTGATTGTGACTAGGATCCAAAGCCAGAAGCAATCAAACACAACCTGGTTTGAAAGGGCGTGTGCTTAACTCTGAATATTGCCAGCCTGGTTAATGTGGAATTCTATTAGAAAAGTGAATCAGTAAGAAGGTCCCTCTGTGCCTGTTTTGTCCTGGGTTGGATTTTCTTCCCCATGGGATTTTTATTGAAAGAAAACAGGTAAGGGCACTGTGCCACGTTCCATCTGCAAACTGAAGTCCACCTGCTTGAGAAGCTGAAGTGACCCGACGTACAGAACAGGTTTTGTGGGTGAGACTCTGTGGCTGCTTAAAATATGAGCAGACATCCTTCACAAAATGCCAGTGGTAACTGCTGGATTGGCATCATTCTTTATGGAAGTATTTGGTTTTACTCGGGAGTTTGGCTAGGTTAAGACAAAAGCTTATACCCAAAACACTACCTCCAGAATCTTGGATGAAGTTTAAGTTTTAATTTTAAAAATTGTTTTTAAACCTCATACTTTGATGTTAAGGATGGAAATGCAAATATTTTCTTGAGACTGCAAACATGTTAGCAAGCCTGCAGTCAGGAAGAAACCCACAAACCTCATGCCTGTGTTGGAACAAATCAAGCCTAAATGACAGTCAGGGAGGAGGCAGCTTGGTTTAGGGAAGAGATTGGATTGCCCTCATTGGTGTGACGTGGAAGCCCACAGGGCTCTGCTCTTCTGCTTTCTCATGACCTTGTGTAAATTACCATTTTATGACCATTCTAGGCAGAGGGCAGTTAACTGCTTCGTCAGGAGAAAGATGAGTTTCTCCTAGCTTTCAGAAAAAAGTTGTTGGCTTTGCATCAGAATAAACATGTTGCAAAGTCCAGATCCCTGCAGCCAGTTATTATTTAAGCAATAAAATCCTTACAGCCTTTTGGCATCAAGCCTTATAGTTTTTGTGGGAAAGGAAGAAGTTGTATTATTTTCCTTCTTGCTATTTCATTTATATCACAGAAATGGAATGTCTTTCACAGTTGATTGTATGTACTTTAGTAATTCATAGATGTAAAGCCAAAAGGCCCCTGTGATTCCTAAATGTTCTGTAGCCAAGACTCTCTCATGACTCTTCCAAAACTTATTAGTACACCATTCAGGCTAGAAACCAATAATTGGAGCTCTGCTTAAATCCCTGTGCTAGTCACCTGATAGAAAACATGCCCGTACTGCTGAAGTAAGGAGGAGCCACCTTTGTTTTCCTAACAGGAATGTATTTTTTAAACCTTTCTTTAAAGTATCTACAAAGAATTTTTGTTAATCTAACCCCCTTTGGGTGTTGAGGCTAGCTATAGGTACCTCGGCCACCACTAACTTCTTGCTTTCAACAAGAGGATAGTGAGAGAAATGTTAGAAAATGTAGCTGCCTTTCAAGGGTCAGCCCCTATACCAGAAGAATGACCTGAGACCCAGCAATATTGCAATATTGCCTTAAACGAAGGGATTAGTAACAGCTCAATCTACCGTGTTCTTCCAAAGATGGAGGTGGGACATGCATGCAGGAAAGTTTTTTAATTATTTGATCTGTGTGAAAAATGTGCAACAAGTCACAGTTGTCAGAAGTTGAAAGTAGACAAACTGAATTTCAAAGTTCTTTTTTTTTTTTTTTGTACATATGTATGTATATATATAGTAAAATTAATCCATTGCTTGAGAAGCCCTCCTCAATCTGTAGTAGTATTCAATTACTTACAATCTCTAAACCATGCTCCCAGAACCCTGGCCAAAATTCAGTAATTGCAGCAGTAGATCCAACTGCATAAAAGCTCACGATCTAATAAAAGGTGGTGGAAATTAAATGGTTTCCCTCACCACCTTTCAGGTAAGAGGCAGAACACTACCTTCAGGGAAGCAACAATGCAGTAGGTAGTGCAATATCAACAGTGACAAAGAGAGGGAGGTGGAGGACTAAGGTGTAATCAATACAATCAAAGATACTCTACAGATAGGCAAAAGCAGTCAGAGCAAGCCGTGCAGAGCACTGGCAGATTGGCATCACACCACCCACAGAATGCTATTGGGATGATGTGGAGGGAGGCATAGGAATAATAGCAATCCTAATGCACTGAGAGACTAGTGCAGCGTTGGGACAGCACATCCTGAGCAATGGTAGACACTCTCCTAAGAAGTTTTCAAGACTTAGCTGTACAAAGCTACGGCTGAACTGTTCTGCTGTTGGCTTTTAGTCATGTTTCAAGTGGGAGGCAGCGCTGGAGGCTCACAGAGGCTTCTTCCCAATGAGATTTCTGTAGCTCTGTTATTCTGTGATTCAAACTACATGGGCAAAAACAGAGGGGTGGTGAGGATTCTGAAAAGGTGATATCTTAAGACCTTGAGAATTATATTCCTCATTTACTAGGCTGTTAAATGCTTTTAGCAGCATTTTCCTGGTCACATTGCTAACTTTTTCACTGCTAACACAAGGTGCAAGAAAGCTTATTATGGAAGCTGAGTTTGAGACTTTGTGCTCTGCAAGGAGGGGAAAAGCGTGCACACACACACAAACACATGTGTTAACAAATCTTAGTTCTAGTTTAGACAAGAGAATTTGTGATTTTTGATTTATTAGTTCTTCAGCAGAGGTCATAGGTGAACTGTAAGATTTACTTTGCTTGACACATATATATTAAAGCTACAGTTTAACTGGTCATCATTGCCAGGTTTAAATATTCAGTTAACAACTGCTAACAGTATATTTTTCCCTTGTGTAGACTCCTAGCAATACTGAGCAGGAATAAGGCAAGGATTCAGTTGGTTGAGTTTTTCTAACATCTGGTTATTTTACAGGAATAAATATATATTTAAGCTTAGAATACTTAATGTAGTGTCTTCAACTTCAACTCCTGTTTAAGGTGCAAATATTTATTTGAATCCTACAAAGTAATTTTGAGGAACACAGTCTCAGATCTCAGACATTTCAGTAACAAATAGTCAATCATGTGATCCTAACAAGTATTTGAATAATATATATTTTATATGCATTTGATTTTAAGTATATAAACAATGTTTTATTCCTGATTTCCTGCAAAAAAATATAGCTTACTTGCTATACAATGAGAAAAGTACATGCATATTTTTATGAATAAGTGTTTTATATTAATCTTTGCTTTTCCTTAAGGGTTTTTGTGACTTAAGTTATGTCAAACTAAAGTTTTACTGTGGATCTGAAGTGAATCTTGATATCACAATCACTTACCGTGCTTTGGCACATATCTCAAAGCACATGGACTAAATGTTGGATGAAATTAAACCAGAAGGTGCTTTCCAGGAGTGCACCTCATGAACTGCAGCCACTAACACTCAGCGAGTCATTCAATAGTCATAGAGCTTATCTGAAGAAATGACCCCAAAATATCTGTAGAACACTACATATGGGTTGAGTCTTCAGCAGGTTCTTTTGTTCTGCAGGTCTGTGCTTATAGTGCTGCACTCCTTGTTAGTGTAATCAAAATATAATCTCTGAAAAAGGGCAGATATATCTTTTTTTCTATATTAAGGTGGAAATCTAACCTGATGAGGAAGTTGAATTACTCCAGTTCAGATGCTTCACTGATTTGGTTTAATATAGTGTAACAGAAGTGTTAGTGGGAGTACAGATAAATATCTAGCTAGGTATTGGCAAGAAAAAAGTTGTAGTATCTCTTCTCTCACACCCCAGAAAAACTTAACATGTAACAGCAATGCTATACGTGATTACACTTGTAATGCAAATTCAATATAGTTTTCTTAATCTGTATAAATTAATATGATAGTTCATGATAGACTGGAAATGTTTATGTACACTTCTAAATTAATCACTTCCAGACTTCATTATCACAAGAAATCTCTTGCAAGATATTTTTGGTATTAGTCATTTGTCAAACTAGGTAATATTATTGAATTAGGTGTTAAGTGAGTTAAAAATGGCATCTTTAGAGAGAAAGGGATGATTTGGCTGGAAGCTGCTTCCTATAAAATTTTACAATATCATGATAGAATATTTGCATTAAATATGAGAAAACTTCCATTTATTTTACCTGAAGATATTTTATATATCAAAGCTCAGTTGCTAGACCATGCACTGGACCCAAATTAAGATATCTGTGGTACAGAAATTAGTAATTCTATATTTTGTACTCATGATGTCATAATCACAGTTTAGTCCAATGTGCTCTATACAGTTGGTATTCATTGACCAAATGGAATGGAAAAAACATATGTTCACAGCTAAGTTGGAGTTTACCAGCTGGTGCCAAATTTAACTGCATGCACAATTTCTTAATCTTGATCTCTCATTCTCAGTGAAATGTTGCTGCAAAATATAACTCAATGCGTTAAATAAGTATGTGAGTACTTTACCATATCTTTTTTTTTAATTTAAAACCCCCAAAATATCAACAGCAACACCGCCCCCCCCAAAAAAAAAGGAAGAGGAAGTAAAAACTTTTTTCTGCTTAAAGCACAATGTATCTCTCTCTCTCTCCTGTAGGAATAGCAGTTCTGACTCATAGTGCTATTCTGGGAGAGAAAACGAAAGTTGTTCTCCAAGCCATATGCTCATGAGGGCAGGAATCTGAGATGAGGTGATGAAAACAATGATACCATACCAGGTTCTGCACACAAACTAAATTACAGCTCTTTGAGATGTCACTAGTTACTGATGTTAGAAATATGATGACTTTGCTAGGCTCCTGAGGCTTTCCCATCCAGAAAATATGGTTCAGGATATGAGTACTGTACACAAATGCTTAAGGTCTCTGAGCTCAGAACCCTGTAAAATTTTCAAAGGCGACTATTTCCAAACTCACTGTAAAGAAAAGTGATAAAAAATGAATCAATAATGACTGCTTTGAGTTTGAATGTCACTTGTAAAATGCTGATCTGGGGAAAATTCACACATGCATATATATACTAGTGAGCTCTGCAAAGTATTCCCTGTGGCTTTTCCTTCCTCTAGCTTTTTCCTAAGGATCAGGAGATGGAACAGGGGCTACCATTCTTCTGAGCATCATTCACAAGCACCATCAGGCTGAGAAACACACATAACACAAGCCCTTCATAACAAGATCTGTTCTCTTTCTTTTTTGTACTTTCAGCAGAAGTAATTTTATGTTTGTAAAAGTGTTGGCATTTTGATCATCATAAGATACTTGAAATAGTACTAGTACACTCAAAGGAGAAGATAACTCAAGGTCCTAAAACTTTTGTTTTAAGATGTCCGACTCAGACAGATACCTCTGCATTCAGTTATTTTTTTTCTTCACATCCATCAGGGCCAGAGGCCGATTCCTTTAACAAATTTAAATAGAAATTGTGGAGAGAAATATGGCACCCTCAAAAATATTATCAGGTCACTGACCTAATACAGATAGGACAATTTTGATCCCTGAAGTTAAAGGAGGCTTCCTGAAGGGCTGGAAAGACAAAATCATGTATTTAAGGGACAAAAAGATGGCAAAATGAAAGCAGAGACACCAGAGCTTTATACTGACAGCAAGAAGAAATAAGTCTTTGAGAAGACTTGAGATGAATTGACTCACACCAGTAGATCTAGAGAATAAAAAGAGAAGAAAGTAGTGCTTTCAGAGTACTGATATGAAGAAATTCTATAAACTTGTAATTCACCAATTGGAAATAGGAAAGGAAAAGAAATATATGAGTATAATAGTTGATCACATTAATAACTTGCAAGCATGATATGCACTTGTAAATGGTGCCCCAGAGTGTATCTTGAAAGTTTCCCTCCACTCCCATTTCTTCATGAAAAAGCAAATATGAGAGTCCAGATAAACCTTCTTCTTGAACTCTGTATATACTTCTGGATGGCCATGTTCAAGAGAATAAATATTGACATTAAAACATATATAGGGATTATCAGGAAAATGTTGGATGTACAGCATAACAGAAGCCAAAATAAGCTTGATATGTGTAGTCTAGCAAAATGAAAGCAGAGATGGGTTATGATAGTTTCACATAAAAATATCAAGGGACGGAGATAAACACTAGGAAAGGGGAAAGGCCAGGAACAGTAAAGGACGATCTTCATAACAGGAGCAATGGGGATATAAACTGTCCATGAAAAAATATGGCTACAAACAAGAGAGAAGTTTTGTGCCAGAGTCATGAGAAACAATCACTTTGTAGCAGAACTGTGTAACTAAACTTATAATATATCTTTAAAATAAATCTTGATCAGTGTACACAAAGTATTATATGTCATAGTTTCAGTAATAGCAGGAGACAGAACTTTATTGCCCTCTACAACTACCTGAAAGGAAGTTGTGGTGAGCTGGGGGTCGGCCTCTTCTCGCAGATAACTAGTGACAGGACTAGGGGGAATGGCTGCAAGTTGCGCCAGGGAAGGTTCAGGTTGGAGATAAGGAGAAATTTCTTCTCGGAAAGGGTAATTGGGCATTGGAACAGGTTGCCCAGGGAGGTGATGGAGTCACCATCTGTGGGTGTGTTTAAAGAAAGGTTGGATGTGGTACTGAAGGACATGGTTTAGTGGGTAATAGGTGGTGGTGGGACGGTTGGACTAGATGATCCTTGAGGTCTCTTCCAACCATAATGATTCTGTTCTGTTCTGTTCTATTCTATTCTATTCTATTCTATTCTACTCTACTCTATTCTACTCTACTCTACTCCATTCTGTTCCGTTCCGTTCAGTTCTATGATTCTATGAAAGTGATTGCCCCTTGTACTCAGCACTGGTGATGCCACACTTTGCTTCTTTTGAGCCCCTGCCTACAAGAAAGACATTGAGGTGCTGGAGCATGTCCAAAGAAGGACAGGGAAGCTGATGAAGGGTCTGGAGCACAGGTCTTATGAGGAGCTGCTGAGGGAACTGGGGTTGTTTAGTGTGGATAAACGGAGGCCGAGGGGAGACCTTATNAGACCTGATCGCTCTCTACAATTACCTGAAAGGAGGTTGTAGTGAGGTGGGTGTTGGTCTCTTTTCCCAAGTAACAAGCAACAGGACAAGAGGAAAGAGCCTCAAGTTGCACCAGGGTGGTTTAGATTGGATATTAGGAAACAGTTCTTCACGGAAGGGTTGTCAATCATTGGAACAGGTTGCCCAAGGAAGTGATTGAGTCACCATCCTTGGTGATGCATGTGGATGTTGCTTAGGGACATGGTTTAGTGGTGGACTTGGCAGTGGTAGGTTAACAGTTGGACTTGATGGTCTTAAAGGTATTCTCCAACCTAAACGATTCTATAATTCTTTATTATGCTTATTTGCTTCAGTTTTGAAATATGTATTAATGAACTATATTACCCAGTTATTAGAATCGTAATTTTTTTTTAAATGTTCTTCTTAAATATATTAAAATTAAAGTAGAATTAAGGGAACATACTTGCACCTGCCTCAGGAGGAGGTGTAAGGAGCCCACAGGCCATGCCACTGTCACCGCCAGCCTCGGGTGGGCACATTTTGTTTACTGCAGAAACTCAGGCACTCCAAGTCTGAGGAGGTGACCTCTGGGTTTTGATCCTAAGTGATGTGTCAGAAACAGATGCAGATGAAACCTGGAAATTTGGAAGCTTTTAGTGAGGAGAAATGGCTACTGGCTTTGGTTTTTAATTTCCTCTGTGTGCACTTTTTGGTTTTGTTTTGCTTTATAATATTCCTTATTTCTTGTATGTATTTCTGTTTAGGTGGATTTACTTATTACGTTTCTGCTGATGGTAGTGGTTTAATTTATTTTTTTTTTTTAGTTTATTTACCTGTATCTGAAAGCCATTCTCAGTGTCAGACCAGAGTCAGGCACAACTTATACCAGACAACAACGTGCTAATATGGAGATCTAGAGTGCTATAACTATCCATTGTGAATAAGCAGGCCATAATCCACACTGCTATTGTTAAGACAAATAGGAGGAACAAGGGAATATGCACTCATGCCAGGTGTACCTTTTTCCTTTTATTAAAAGAGACGCAGAAATGCTCCATCTTGAAGAATCCAGAAGAGGTAAATACAATTGGGACAAAGCTCAATGGCTACATAAGAGATCTAATAATCCCATGTCTGTAAGGAGAACCTGAGTAACCAGCATGTGTGTTATGAGCAGAAAATGGGGAGCAGGTGGTGGGAAAGTTCATAGTTTGTATTGCTCCCGCAACAAATATTCATGCGTGTCTGCTTCAAGCACATGGTCATCTTAGATTCCTATTTATGTGAGAGAATAGCAATAACACCTATACTGTAGATTTCCTGCCTTTTTTTTCTTGAACTGATGCCCTGGCTTTGCTTTTTTCCTCAAGCAGTTTTCATCCCTCCATTACTTTCATGGGAGGATTGATACTGGATTTAGCAGAAATCCTCTAGAGGGTTAAGAAAAACCTTTTCTCCATGAAATTTTACTCACAGTTTCGACAAAGGTGGTGTCATGGTTTAACCCCAGCTTGTAACTAAGTACCACACAGCCACTTGCTCACCCCTCCCTGCCCAGTGGGATGAGGAGGAGAATGGAAAATAAACTCATGAGTTGAGATAAAGAGAGTTTAATAGAATAACAAAGGAAGATAACAACAACAACAACAATAAGAAGAATAAAAAGATGCACAAATTCAATTGCTCACCTCACAGGGAAGGGGAAAAAAAAACCCCGATGCCCAGTCTGCATCCAAGCAGCAATCCCATCTCCTAGCTCCCTTCCCCAGTTACCCCCAGAGCACGTTGTTATATGGCAGGGAATATCCCTCTGGCCAGCCTGGGCCAGCTGCCCTGGCTGTGCTCTCCCAGCTCCTTGTGCACTGGCAGGGCGTGAGAAGCTGAAAAGTCCTTGATTTAATGTAGGCACTACAACTGCCCAGCAACAACTGAAAACATCCATGTGTTATCAGCATTGTTCTCATACTGAATCCAAAACACAGCATTCTACCAGCCCCTACAAAGAAAATTATCCAATCCAAAACCAGGAGAGGTGGGTATTGAAATTTTCCCCACTTGCGCACTGCAGGAAAATGTTGGCAGTCTGGCACAGTCACTCAACATAGTAAGGCTAATGCTGCTACCAAAAGCACATTCACAGAAGTTTGTTCTACTGGGAGCATCAGAAGCTATTGAGAGCAGCTGTAGCAGAAGAAAAAGAGAACTGGGCCATCTTCCTTCACTGCAACCTCCAAACCTAGCATATAGCCTCAGAGATTTGTTCACTGTATAGTCTCCTGTGATTTTTAAACTACCACATGGCCAGGGGCTCTCTCAGTGGAACAAGAGATGGATTGGATTCTTTCAACTGTTCTCAAAAAACAGAGAACCTCCCTGTTTGAATGCAAGAACTGGAACTGGAATTGGATCTAGCTTTGTGGGAACCAGAGAGAGAGCCAAGCAGGAACAGCCTTCAGAAAGTGCATTTATCATGACCTTCCTGTTGCTTGAGTTTCCACAATAGAAGCATTCATTGCTCCACTATGAAATTTTCTTAATACATGCATGTTTTCAAGCTTTGTGAGTTTCCTAGGTGATTTGATTTGTGCCTGTTTGTCTATTTCTCTTGCTTCTATCTCCCCAAATGTTGAATTCTTTTGCTGATTTTAACCAAATGTGGCTAACTTCCTCTGAGCTTCATGAGATCGGAAGACAGAGATACTGTTATATATCTACACAGCAAGAGAAAGTGATGCATTAATTCCAGCTTGTCCAGAGACACAGAAGAAATGCTTCATGAGTACCCCAAAGGCTTCAACTGAAACTAACAACCTTGTAGATACTGATGTCGATCAACCAAACTCAACCCTAAGCAGACAGCTTTCAGAAGTCTGGGATCGCTCCAAGCAAACTTACTGAGTCTTGAGAATGTACCTTCACATGCGTTAGACAAAAGAAGGAAATTCCATTCACAGCTACTGCAGCAGGGGAGAGGCATATTAGGAATAGCTTCATCTGTAAAATGTAGTGGAAAGGGCTGTCCCCATTGCACGTGATCTAAGGATGGAAGGCTGATAGTGGAAGAGAACTGTGTAATGAAATAGCTGCAGAAGGCACTATTATCACACAGTTGTAACAGATTTTTGTTTACATTTGGGAAATGAGTGCTCTTTAAAAACATTGATCTGTGCTAATGATACTGCTAAATTATGGAGATGGACTTTTCTTCTTTTAAAGAAAAAATGGTCAGAGTCAGCATATTCACCACAAGAGTTGCTTAGATTAAAAAGTAGTCAGGTGGTACATGATGCCTCTGTCACACTCTGCTGCATGTGGTTCTAGATGATCTTCATTGTTTGCTAACAGAGGCTGTAGTAGGAGAAGCTGACAAAATCAGCTTCAGTGACTACACTGAAGAGTGCAAATGCAAGAGAACGAGAGGAAGAAAACTTGTTTTCCTCCAAGTACAATTCTATCCAAAACAGTAGCAACAATAAAACCAGTAACTATGAGTTAAAAATAATTATTAATGGTAATCAGTAATAATTACTTATAATATGCAGTAGATAATGTAATTGTTACTGTTGCCTTTCAACATTGTAGCAGTCCTCTTCAAGTCCAGGAAGTCTTTGTGCTGAGCAAGTAAAAGTTCTCAGGGTTCCAGAAAGATTTCAATTTAAATATGCAGGACAAATGCTTCGCTGACATCATACATCACTTCAGTGGCAAAACGAGGAGAGTGTTCCTCACCATTTTTGATAGCTATGCCTGGTATGCCAGTGCATTTTGTCCCTTACCATTTTTCCTTGAATTCATATAACATTAAAATATTTTTCCTTTTCCGATTTCTTCTGCACCTCTAACTTTTTAAGTCTTGACAACAAGTTCAGATCACTGTTGCAACAATTTGCTGCCAATGCATGACACCTACATGTTTTTGAAAATACTTTTAAAAATGGAAGGCACTGTGCCATCAGAAGTGACTAAAATCACTGCTATTTTACTCTGAATTTATTGCTTCAGTGTCTTTTTCTGATGTTTGTGATATTGATTTCTGAATTACTTCCATGGCCAGCCCGACTTCTAGAAAGCAGTATGATGAATTTTTGAAGCAGAACATCTGAGAGCAAGAATCCCTTTACCCTACAGTGTGATCTCTCTGGCTTATATAAGTTTTTGTACAGATAGGTGGAGTTTTATTTCTATCTTGCAATCCCTCTCACCCACACTACACTTGGCTGCTGCCCACCAGTGGTGCTTTGTAGGGAATACATGAAAAAGAGTGAGCAAAACATTATAGCTATTTTTATTACATTAATCGAAATAATATATGCCAAGGCTAAGATATGGTTAGCTACTGTTCTGTGTCAGAGAAAAACAGCAAGGTGAATATTATACAATTACATGCATCTGGGAATTCTTATTACATTTTTCTATACTGGTTGCTATTTTTCTTTCAGTAAAGGCTTACTTTAACACTATTAAGTATTTATTCCTGAATCTAAAAAGCTGATTTGCTACTTTTTCTTTCAATATTGTTTGCTAGCAATGATGTAGATATTTCAGAGTCACTATATTGCTTGTCTAAAAAGACTGAATACCTTACTTGCTACTTAAATGTTGGAAGTCTTCATACCTTTATATTTAGGCAAATGTTTTAATACTGAAGAGACTAATAAACTTCTTAAACCTTACTAAAAAGCTGATTTAGTAGCTCTGTATATTGTGCTAATCAACCACTGATCAATTAGCTGGAAAGTAAAACATTAAGCAATAAAAAGGCACATAAACTTTTTATTTTACAGATTTATTAAGTCATATAGAAATAAAATCAATTTTTATGCGTGCGGAGAAAGAAATACAAACTTCTCTGCTATGCTTACAATTTTTTGTAGTCTTTAGATATATACAGAAAATCCCAATACCTACTATTTTGAGGAGTAGGGCTAAGGGCCTGATTTTACTGTATTGCAATAAAAGTAATGATTTCCATCATTCTTCCTACTGAAGGATTGGACTGGAGGCAGGAAGAAAGCATTTTATTCACATTAAATCAAAAGTATTTTGCAGTTTGCAGTGGATTTCAAGTGTCTGATTCCATTCACCTGCTGTTATACTGAGAACTTTCTAGCATATGACTAACATCTATCATGTCTGGTTTGTTCCTTCTATGACATATGGTGTGTAACATTTTCTTTTGACTGGATTTTAAGTGGCTTCCATTTGCTTTGGAAAGATATCCATGCCTTTTCACCTACAATATAATTTAAGGAAAATGCACCTTGCACTGGGAATGAAAGATGGTGGCATTTATGCTAGTCCACACTTCTACAGAAACCATTCTGTTGACTACAAAAAATGTTATGTAGAGGTGCATAATTTTTTTTTTTAAATACCAGTAGACCTATGGCAACATGGAACTCAACATAGACAAAGTACAGACTGAAGTGAGGAAGAGTAAATTATATATACTCAGTCAAAGGAAACTGTGTGATAAACATCAGTTCTCACAGTGATCTTTCCTCGACCATCAACATTACCTGTATTTCATTTAGGTTCAACTTCAATAAGCTGTTCTTCATTCGTGAGCTGATTTTCTCCAAACACTAGGCTATCCTAGGCGTTGAAGAGGAAGGTAAAGTTTGCATCACGTAAATGCTGCCTCCTCTGGGACCTGCACTGTCTGAGCATTTCTTGCTGTTGCAAGCAGATACTGAATAGACGTGGAGAAAGAATGTGGGATTGATAAATGAGGGACTGAGTCACGGAGGAGTGTTTTCCCATAACTATTTTGGGTATGTCCTACCAGAAAGGATGTAAATCCTTCTAATTCATTCAGCTTGCCCCCAGCACCTCTGTGAGGAAAACCCCCATTATCTCCTGTCGGTGAAGCCGATCACTCCAGATGATGAAAGTGGGTATCTTGCATCTATGCACTGACAAGCGGCAATCATCTAACAAAACACTAAAGCTGCTTCTACTCAGCAAGATGACCTAAGTCTGCATAGTCTCAAATATATCGTCTCTGCATCACCCAAGTGACCTTGCAGATGTTTTTTCCTAGCTCCTCTATAAATTTAGTCAGGAGTGGAAGGGTTGATGATAAACAGTGGGTACATCTCTCATGTATTTCTTGCAACATGTGTGAAGGAGAAACCTTTTGTTCTCTGAATTAAGTGCTGGCTGTTTTGGATGTGAGTGTCTATGGTTGCTCAGGACTATGTTTCATGAACCAGAGAGGGCAGAAGTTGGATTCACAGTCTAAAGTCAATTACAGATGTCACCCAAGGTGAAACCTTAAAATTTTGGAAATATTAGTACATTATTACTTGGCTGGTACAGGTGAAAGAGATCTGCATCATCTGAGAAGGCACCTTAAATATGTGCAGTGCCTGTGAAGAAGGTTGACTCAGGATGACTCTACATAGTGTTTAGTGCTGGGTTCTTTGGCAGGTGGTTAGTTAGCACCCCAGCACTGACAGTGTGGGTTAGCATAGCTCTGGCAGGTTAATTGGAGGCTTTTGGCTTCTTATACAGCTTCAGATTAGGGTTGAATAATTCCTGAAATTGCCACTGCATCAGACTTCATTTTTTATTACTCATGTGGATGCTTTCTTTTCATCCAGTTGGTGATATTGTAACTTTCTTGCAATGCAATTGTAGCATTGTTTTCCATAATATACTTGTGGTAATTACATTGTGGTTCATTGCCTGCCACTGTCATAGTACAATGTCTAGCAAATATCAATTTTGCATGTTTGATTACAGACTTTGCAGTCATAATTTCTAATAGTGCCCTTTCTGGATAACTTCAGTAATCAATATATACATTCCCCCGTATGAGAAAATAATCTAGGCATATTTATATGCATGTCACCAGACTCCAATGCACATTCTTTTTCGATTTAATGTGTTGTAACATATTTCTTTCTGTTATCTATTTATTTTAAAATGCTGACATTATTAACAGCACCCGTATTATTTAACTTGTAATTTTTCTTTATGACATTTGGATGCTTATTATGATTTGGATGTTCTTTTCCCACTTCTACACATCTGTTTTCTTTTTGTATGGTTTTTTCTTTCCATTTCCATTTTTGTGTTTCATTGTTCTTCTGCAATATCAATTCTTTCACTCGAACTTGCAGTTTGTTATGTTTTCTTTTCAATATAGACATCCTGTTTCTGACATAATTCCAATAATTAACCTGTCAGGGTTTTTTGTTTTATCTTTATATATAGTTCATGTATACCCCTATTAGGAATAATTTTCCCAGAATGAGAGATAAGATTTTCTGTCTATGTTCTATTTCACTAGATTTTTCTCTTCAAACCGTTTGCTATAGTCTAGGATCTCAAATTAATTTGTGCACCCATGTCCAGTTTATATTTAATAGGTTTCATTTCTGTTTAATGTGATATTCCAGTCAATGGACATGGTTTCTCTTGAACAGTTCCCATAAATAAGTCCTCTTCTTTAATGTTGTTGCTTCTTTTTTACAGCAGATGAAATCCTCTCTGCTGAAATCCTCTTAATTCTGGACAATTTCTGGGGGGACCATTAGTGGTGTCATGTCCTTCATTAAGAATATATATGCTTTATTTCTCAATAGGTACATGTTATCATTGTTGGACTACTTTAAAAGAAAAGTTTCTTGTAAGTACAGTGGCCATGTCCAAAAGCTTATGTTTATGTTCTGTATTTTCATGTTTTTACAAAGTCATTCTGCTTGTATTTTGAAAATTCAGTGCAACAAACACTTTGTCTCTGTATGCAGCTTGAAGACCCACTCCATGCTTTCTTTGCCTTTATCATCCTTTGACCAAAACTTGTTATTTGGTCTTTAGAATTAGCTGGTTTTATCTGTTCTTCCAGTTCTTCCAAATGTAAATTGAATTTCACTTGTGGTCCACTTCTCATTTTTGACTTTCTGAAGTCTTCTAAGGTCTAGTCTCAAGTTAGGGATTCAAAGGAAATAAACTATTTACAGTTGCATGCTTAACCCAGTAGCCATCTATAGCCTTCAAAAGTTTCTTTGCCTTTTTACTGTTTCCTGTAAAACACATATTGATGGGACTTAATAACTTCTGACTTCAGTGGCATTGTCTAGTAACTATTCTGTTTTTATGTTACCTGAAACTAAAACCCTACAGGATCAGAAGAAGATGTAATTAACATGTACACGTTATTTTTTTTCTTTATGGCTTCGCTTGCTTTTTTTAAGAAATTTTGTTTTTGTACCCTAGTTTATACATGTTTCAACAGGCCTTCAATTCTTCATCTAGTTCCTCCCCTTTTCCCTGATTTCTCAATTTCAAGACATTTTCTCTGTAATACTGTTCACTACTAGTACCACATACTGTTTATGTCATTGTTGAACTCTAAATACTTTTCTACAATGAAATTGGTTGTTTAATGGACAACAGGAAATCTACAAACGTTTAGAGGAACGTATCTGGAGGAAAAGGAAAGTGGCTTATCTCACTGGATCCACAGAGGATATGCTACCATCACAGTGTTTCCCTGTGAACATCCTTGTTGCCAGATTCAATAGCCATCCATTTGCTCTAGGAACACTCTCCAGACTCTCCCAAGCATTACACCACAGGAGTATCCAGCCTTGTCAGCAGGCTCCAGGCTATTGTGGCTCACAGAGGCTATCCATGGGTCTCACACGTCCTGTTCCACAAGGCCATGCTGTGGAGCCTTTACCATGACTTTGCACTCCACACTGTGCTTCCAAACAGCTTTGGAAATGCCAGCATGCCTCCATGGAAGGAAGTACAGACACAAGAAGATACAGCTTCATTCCACCAGCATGCATACTCTGTGATTTGAGGTTCACCTGCACCACACTGCCTTCTTCCTTGCTCCCTGACACAGCATCATTGCTAGTGTAGCCATTCCTGACCTTCACTTGGTTTGGAATGACGGTCCTATCCTTGTCCTCCTTCTGTTCTCCTACTCCACTTGGGTGGGAGAGGGATGGAAAGAGCTGCACTAGCAGTTCAAGTACTCTGTCTGAGGACATGCATGAAGAAGGGCCTTGTCTCTGCCAGATGCATGAAAAAAAATTGCGTGTTACTTTTCTCCCGGAGCCAGGATGAGGACTGCTCCAAAACTGTGGGTTTCACTGGAGATGGAGATTCTGTCTGACTTCTATCTGCCCCACTACTGTTCTAGTTCAGCCATACTGAACTAATATCTCTAGGTCTGCTGCCCACCTGAAAAGACTCATGGTAATAGTGGAGTTGAGATCAGCTTTGGTTATTACTTGTGCATGGAGGTAACTGGCAGAGCAGTGTTTCTAATTACCTTCTGCTACATCAACAAGCAAAGTGTTTCTTCACCTTTCCTCTTTTATTGTCCTTTTCTTCCCTCGACCTTTCTCCCCATCCTCTTCTCTCTTTACTATCCTCTTGCTGCCTGTGTGGACCTAACTTCTACCTCCTGCTCACTGTGCATGTCTGTGTGCTGATTTAGTCCACCAAAATAGTGAAAAAAACACTCAATCTTTTGTTGAGTTTATTTTCTGGAATTTAATGTGTCAAATTGGTTAGCAAATCTGTCAAGCACTGGCATAAGTTACGATGCAGAAGAATGTATTTGTGAGCAAAGGAGAGGAGAAGGAGGAATGTGAATTACCCCCTTCAGCATCAGTGAGTTGTTAAATCAACTGAAACAGCAACCTTAGAAATACTAGACTTGAAGAAGCCTGTGTAGGACAACTATCACAATTCTGTGTCATGACTGCAGTGTGAGACGAGGAGCAAATGGACAGTTTGCAAGGTCACCCTGTTCCCGGCACCAACTGTATCGCAGCTGAAGGCACAGGGAGGAATGGCACACTGTTATTGATCACAGCCTGTGTCCTACTGCCAGTGGACATACTCTCCTCATTTCAGAGAAAAAAACACATGAGAGTCAAGGAGTTTTGCGGCTGTTCCAAGGTGAATGATGCTGATTTAGTTTCTCTTTGCCAAAAAGGCACTGCCAGAGCGGTTTGTTGGAGTGACCAAGGCACTGGGAGATAGCTGTGAAGGTGAAATGTACATCTGGTCTCAGACGTGTACGAACCTCTGATTAGGCCAGTTTGTCACTATATCCTTCATCAACAGCAAGAGTAGACATACATTTTCTTTCTCTTTGTTAAACTACTGTGTAAATGCTTAGAAAACAGCATCCTACAGCAGAATTGAGAAACTTAAAGCCACTTCTGAGAAGCAGTGGCACTTCCCTTTGTGGGCTTCTACAGTGGACTGGAGATTGAAAAAGCAAGCACTTGATAATGTCAGGTGCTTTAATTGCCTTGTGGGTTTTTCTCAGGTTTTTTGGCCAGTGATTTCCTCAAGAGTTAAACTGGTTCCTGATACAACACGTAAGAATTAAGTCTGCTTCAGAAAGCCTGTTCAGAACAGGTATCACTCTTACATGTATCAGGAAGTAACTATGATAGAACCTGATCAAGGGCAGGCTTTCAGCCACTTGCCAGATTCATTTAAGGCAACTCAGCAAACAAATTCTCAGAAACCTGAGGATAGTTGAGCCTCTCTCCTTGCACTAGACAAGATTTAACTATTCTATTGCAATGCACCAGCAAACAGATGCCCGTAAGTATTGTCAAAAAAATGGTCACGATAAAAAATGTTGCATCTCTATGAACAATAGAGAGGAGGGTATCAGCTCTTTGAAACCTGGATTTGTGATTGTAGTGCTCCACATGATTGAATCTGATACCTCAACACATGGCATACAGTAACTGATCAAGAGCAAGATCGGTATAAATGAAGCAATATCAAGGCAAAGTTTAACTGATGTTGACTTGGGAAGACCTTGGGAGAAACTTGAAGATTGTTTGTCAGTGTTAACCTTTACCTGCCTAATGGTTGTTTTTTGTATCTGCTTTTCTAATGATACTTGGAGGGTCAGTGGCTGGTTGACCTTCATCTCTTGAGAAGTATTCTTAATTTCCATGGTTTAGAATGGGGGAGTGGGGCCTGTCAGTAACCTGTGGGCCGTGTACATTGCCTGCCAGAATTATTCTGTCAGGCTGTGGCCTGATCCCTGCTGCTTTCTTTCCCGACAACAGGTCCCCTATCAAATGTCTGTCATATGGACATATGCCATAGGTTTTTATACTCAGGGAAGAGTAGCTGCACCTCCAGATGCAAGATCTGATTCACATACACAGTCTCATGTCTCCTAGGACATGGAGCTGAGTCAATGCTGGACATGGGATAGATGCCTTGTCTCTCAAATGAAAAGGTGACTGATAGCTGTGAAGTTTTTTCTTAAGAGATATAGGGTCTTCTCCACCTGAAAAGTTGGACTTCCTGACTCACACACTCCCTTCTGCACATGACCTCTTTTGCTCTCTCCTCCTTGTTTTCAGATTGTGATTTCTATGATTAGCTTCAGAAGAAGCATCTTTTTTTCCTTTTCTCCTAAATAAATGTAAAGCTAAGCAGCTAAAAAAAAAAAAGCATATAGAAAATGGCACTAACACTTTTTCATCTTTTTCATTATTTGAGGTATGTGTACCTTGCATGGCTTAATTCTCTTTTGTGCTTTATATGAGTTAGTTTTGGATCATCTAAATTGTGTCAAAAGACTACTTAAAAAAATCAAGTTTGATATTTTAAGACAAAATTTTGAAACAATTTTGAAACTCTTGAGCAAGAACAATATCCAAAAGAAACTGCAGTACAAAAAGCAACCTTCATTACTAAATGATCCATACTTCCTTACAATAAGGCAAAAAGAAAAATTGTTTTAGGTTCAAAGTTTTTCAAAGTTCAGTTTATGGGTGGTCTTTTCAAGCCTTTACTTAATCAATTTCACAGTGGGTCTATGAAAGTTAAAGTACATTTTCTCTTTTTTACTAGTAACACTGTGTTACTGCATCTATTCAAAATCATGGTTTTTAAAATCTCAAAATAAAAATTAGCTGTAAGATGTGAACAGTAGCTGTCAAACATGTTTGAGAAACAGACGCATTTTTCCTTGGAGTGCAGCAAGGTCACTAGTTACATAGTTCTTATTGTCTTTTAAACTCAACTATAAGTATATATACTCTTGTCATTTTAAAAAAGCCAACTTGTTGCAATCTGCTTTGAATACTGGTTCATGGCACTCTGGCCTGTATCAGGAATAGTGTGGCCAGCAGGAGCAGGGAGGTGATTGTCCCCCTCTACTCAGCCCTGGTGAGGCCGCACCTCAAGTCCTGTG
>VWZZ01001018.1:0-23714 GCA_013399095.1 Psophia crepitans | reverse complement strand
AGGTTCAGGTTGGAGATGAGGAGAAAATTCTTCTCTGAAAGGGTGGCCAGGCATTGGAACAGGTTGCCCAGGGAGGTGGTGGAGTCACCATCCCTGCGGGTGTTTAAGGAAAGGTTAGATGCAGCACTGAAGGACATGGTTTAGTGTTTAATAGGTGGTGGTGGGGGTCGGTTGGACTGGATGATCCTTGAGGTCTCTTCCAATCTTAATGTTTCTATTCTATTCTATTCTATTCTATTCTATTCTATTCTATTCTGTATGATAACAAGGCAATTTAAAAATTTTTTACAGTTCCTACTGATCTAAAGGA
The DNA here is from genome assembly GCA_013399095.1 of Psophia crepitans. Classification (NCBI taxonomy): domain Eukaryota; kingdom Metazoa; phylum Chordata; class Aves; order Gruiformes; family Psophiidae; genus Psophia; species Psophia crepitans. Next base: position 23,404 of record VWZZ01001018.1, on the reverse strand, counting down.
TATGTATGGCATTTCCAACTTTGAGTAATTATGTGTTTCAAACTGAACGATCAGTGACCTTCTATCTGTCAGCAGTCATCACTTGCACAACTGGTGCAGTGCATGGCTTTGCTTCTACTGGAGAAATTGCAGTGATCTCCTGCTGTTCTTCTAAATTAATACTTCTAAAATATTTCAGCATATAAAAGGCCCCTCTTAAAAGTTTTTTTTTTTCTATAATTTTACTTGTAGTTTTGTTTTGGTGGATTTTTTTTTTTTAATTATACTTAACCACATCAACGATTATACTTGGTAATTTTTAGTGTGGCCAATGGCTCTAACACATGGTATACTGTGGTCCATCTCCAGCATTACCTTGTTAAATCAATGTATGTCTATTAGTAAAGGATCATTTCCTTCAGTTATAATTAATGATGGCATCAAACATCCGGCCTTGTATTTTTTGCATGCTTCCAAAAATCTTTATCTCCCCTTCATTGCAATTCTTCAGTACGACATGAGTTTCTCATAATTTACATTTTCACATTTTTTTACATTGAGTGCATTTCTTTAGTAATCACACTTATTACAGAATTTGCATAAATTTCTGTTCCCTGAGCTACATTATTTATTTCCATATTAGCCACATATGGAACATTAGTGTTCCATTTATCTCCTCCTGCAAACAGTCTTGTGGAGAGATATAAATCATACGACGTCTGGTTATGGATTGACAAAATTTTAGAAATATCGTCATAACCTAGGAGTAATGGGTTAATCTGACAGGGCAACACTGTGTTATGGTACACCAAAGTGTCTGAAAATCCCTAAGTGGATTAACTGTTAAAAAATGCAGTTTGGCAGAAATTGAAATGTTCATGATTTGCAGTCAAAATACTGAGTACTTCTGGTTAAGAGAATAAGAGACAAGGCAAAATATTAATTTTGACTCTTTGTAATGGAATGTGGTTGGTTTTTTTTTTCTACCTCAAGACAACATTTTCATTTTTAGAGGTTTCCTAGCAAAGACATCTAAAACATTAAAGAATTAAAAACCAATTTTCTAATTTGTTTGGGAGAGCTCAGCTGACCTTAAAAACTCTATGAGCATAAATTCCTTCTTGATGCGAAACTATTTCTTTTTCATTCTTTCAGTTCTCCTTCAAAGCAAACTTAAGAAAACACACAGGCAAAATAAAAATCCACACTCTTCTGCAGCTGAGATCTTCAGTTTCAGTTTTCATTTTTTAAAGGCTTCTCTTCAATCATCATTTCTGACCACAGCATTTGCAACAATGAAACTCTTCTGCGTGAATATATTACTGTGATACTGTTCATATCCACACAGGTGGTGCAGCATTCAGATTAGAGAAGAACAACTACAAGCCAAGTGTCTTCTCTTATCTCAATTCCTATCATTTAGGCTGGTTTTGAAAATTTGATGCCAGTTGATTAAACAACCCAGATCTCTCGAGCCAGGTTTTCTTGCCCTCTTTGATATACTGATGGTAATCTTTCTTGGTCACTCCATCCTCTGCCTGATTCACAGACTGAAAAGCTTTCTCATGTTAGACAGTTCTCTTGAGTCTCGGAATTTGAAACACTTAACATGATTACTGCTGCCACTGTTAGAGAATATTGTTTGTGAACAAAATATTTGTCAGCCACTCCCTTATTTCTGAATTTCCCATCCCTCATAGAAAATTCCTGAGAGCTTCAAGGGAGTGTTATTAAAACTGAGATAATGAATAGCACCACCCTCACATACAAATATATACTTCTACCTTCCTTTTGAGTTTCAAAGTGAAATTAGCAGCATTTATATAACATGTTAAAAAGTGTACACTACCTTTCAGTAATTCAAACAGCACTTTCTAATCTATTTCATCCAATTATTGAGAGAAATGTGATTCTTTCAGAGTGGAAAGAGCCTTTCCCCCCATCACACTGGGAAAAATAGTTTTTAATAGTTAGCATCAATATTGTTGTCATAAAATTTCTTCTGCAACTTTTGCATACACAGTTCTTCAAATAACAGAGGTAGTAAAAGCCCACTTTCACAGATTTGTTTCCCACACTGCCTATCATGACTCCCTGATATGTCTTTAATTCCCTCAAACCCTGCACTGAACCCAAGGTTTTCCCTGATGGTAAGCACCAGATGCAAAAGGGGCAGCACATACCCTGGTGGGTGCCAAACTGCGGCTGCGCTGGCTGCCCAGCCCCTATCTGCATCCGCATCCTGGCCACTGGCTGCCAAAGAACAAGTAATGCTGAGCTTTAATTCAGCCTTTCCTTCAGCAGGACCTTCCCTTGAGTCTTTCTCCAATGTCTAGAGACTGATTTTCATGAAACTTGTTTGAACACTGTATCTTTGAGAGACCTATCTGTTTCTCAGCGGGTAAAACAGATAACGGTGGAAGGCAGGCAGATTATAACAATCACATGTAAGCTTTATCTTTTTAAGAAACTAACATGTAAAACTTCATGCTTTTAAACTTTGCTCCCTTTTTTTCTACACATGAATTATTCCTGGTTTCTGGATTTTTAACAGAACCCCTTCAGAAAAAATAAATAAATCTCTGTTATGCTGATGTTGCTTTCCTTACTTTATCTTCTAGACTCTAACAAGTGCTAGCAAGGCTTCATGTAGGGTCAGAATGAAATAAGAAGTACAAAAAGCAGTACCATGAATCCAAGTAACACACTGGAAAGTATCCTGAATTTCAGGCTCCATTCATCCTACTTCATCCTGTAGTGCCTATCAGTAGTGGAGGTCTGGTTGCATTTGTTTTCACATCAGGTCTCTGAACCATGTTTCTGAAATGGTCCCCATGTAAAAAATGCAGAAGCAGCATTTGGGCAACATAGCCTCCGCACTGGCATTGCATTTCAAAGTCCCCAGTAGAAACAGTTTCATTCAGGGCTGGGCTTTTGGTGGTTTTTTTTTGTTTGTTTGTTTTTGTTATAGAAACCTCCCAAAGGCCATGTCCAACCAAAGCACCCATAGCACTAACTTAACTTTCCTTCAACTTGGTCTGAATAAGCTATCCTGTTAGGAACTGCAGGTCTACATCTTGTCCTTTTCACTAGATAAAAACAGAGCATACATCTCACTGGCAATATATTCTTGTGTGTACTTGATTTTGTTTCCTTCCTAGCATAAAAGATTTCCCAAACTGATGTCTGCAGAGTAGCTCTCCACTTTGAGTGCAGTATATAGAGTATGATGAGTGAGACGGATCAACACGTGGAGAGATTTAGACTCTTCTTTGGTATCTGTTTCCATCTGTCAGAACTGGAAAACAGAAAGTAATGTGAATCAGTTCACATTTAACTGTAATCTCCATCATAAGGACTGCCAGAGATGACTTTGGCACAGTCTGCATGGGCAGGTATCCAAGACTGCTCGTTGTATATGTCTTGACTTAAGGAAGCCCCTGGGCATGAGCACCCCAAATGTTTTTGCTCAGAAATGAGTTCCAAAACATTACCATTGATGTGATCCTGTATTTTGTAAATGTGTACATTTTTTCCCTTTTGAACAGGGTTTCCTAATGCTTTAGCTGTCTGGTGATATCAAGGAAATTTTCCTTGACGTGCACTGAAAAATGCTGAGAAATCCTGCTCTCTCTCTTCTCCTCCTTCTTTAACTCCTGCACAAGAGAAGACACTAATGAAAAAATCAGTTCTAAGGCAGAAGACAGATGAAAAGATATCTTAAAGTGACCCTCAACTTAAATGAAAGCAACATGTCTTGCCTTCAGACTTACTTATATTTCTAACACTTAATTTTGTTGCTGTTTGAAGGAGAAAAAAAAACAAACCCTACAACAAAACAAACCCAGCAAGATAAAAAAAGAGATATGAATTGATTACAAAGCACACCTCTTAAATTACTCGTCTGTCTCACCTCTCCCTTCTGCAGCTAGTGAATGAGTAATCAGGAGATGTTGCAGGTTTCTAGAAAGACAGGGACAAACAGGAATGAGAAGTTTGTTCCATTTCACCTCTCATTACGTAGTCTGAGTGATATGGTAAGATTTCTTATTTGTTTGTAATATAGACCTTGTAAATTAGTGTACTGTGTATATAGTGCAAATATTTCCTTAGAACAAGCCACTATCCCATTATTAGTAACAGGACAGATAAAAAGACATACAGCTAAGTTTAAATACAGTTACAGTAGAAGGTGGAGCCTACTATAGAACATACTTTCCTATGTAACCAGTGTGTGCTGAAATTGAAGTATACAGTGTGAAATCTCTGTGTTCCGGAGAAAATGGCAATGCACTTTTACATAAATACCAACATTTTCCTGTTAGGTATCTATTCTTGGCAAGACTGAAGGAAGTAACAACAGAAATGAAAACAAAACCACAGAAAAATACTAAACCTTCCTATTTTGCAAGTTCTAATTATCTTTTTTGTTTTGCAAATATTTCAATTAGTAGCCTTTAAATCAGTGTTAATGCTATCAACAATGTTGCAACAAGTATTTCATCTAGAAAATAGGAAATCTGTGGAAAAGCATCATGTTATAGCTTAATATTTAAGATACCCAAAGTTTTCATCTACATTGGAAAATATTTGCTCATCTATGGTTTAGGAAAAGAGAAACCTGATATTAACCTTGCAAATTGACATCTAGATCTCTAAATGAGTATGGATCACTTGTCTTTGCTAAAGCTTCACTGATTTACATCATCGGAGGCGGTATCCCTGAATGTATAACGCTAAGTGCTACAGCCTGTTATCGCAGAAGTGACAACAAACCACATGGATAGTATTCTAGCCTTGTGACATTGCTTCTTTTTTTTCACACCTGTAACACTATGCTGTTTTAAAGGTGGATAACTTGGGTTGAAAACATCCTCAGGCAATGTATGGCTACTGTAGCAAAACCTGTATCATTCCACTTGATCATCAGAGCAATGAGTATGACCAAGAAAAGGGGGCAAGTAAAGAAAATTTCCGAATTCTGCCTTCCCCAGAAAAGACATTAGATAAAGGTCAGACAGCACAGCTGCACTTGCCCTAACTCTTGCTCCAAATTAGTTCTGAAACTAACCCACCTACAGATGCATGCTTTTATTAATACCTTCCCAGTAATCACACTATCTACCTACACCCAGCTCAAGCCAAATACTCAAACAGGAGAATTTGATTTAACATATTAATGGATACACTATGTTAGTTCCCTTTCATGGAGAAAAAATTATTTCTTTTTCTAGGTGGTGAATTAAAAAGTTGTAAATTTATTTTTGTAAAAAAAGTATTTTTTTTAAGTAAGTAGATCAGAAAAGGTCATCAATAGTTTTGAATCATTAATTCAAATTTTCATTTAATTTCACAACATTCAGAAATGCTTGTTTTGTTTCAGCTCTCAGAAGCAAAACAATTTTTCATTTTTTCATCTAGCGTCTCTTATTTTTCCTTCCTGTAATTTTTCCCAGTGTTTCTGAGCAGAAAACTCAAGGTTAAACAAAAGGTCACCCTACTTATCAATACATACCTGTATTTCCCCTGTTTTCCTATTAATACAACCAAGATGAATTTTAGGATAATGCTGCATAATCTTAACTCAATCTGCAGTTAGGATGCTTACCCTGGCTAAATTCTCACTATGTTGCCACCATGTCCTCTTAACACTGTCTTCCTGTACATTATTCCAAAACACCCTAGGCACCGAAGTTTGGAAAGGGTTTTCCTGCAAACCACAAAGAAGTCATTTTCAGGCTGAAGCATAGGTACTGATATGTCACTGAAACAGATCTTTTTTTTATACAGAGCTGTGTGAAATAAACTGGGAGTTTAATGTGAATTAAGTTGGTTTTATACTAATCATAGAATAACCTTAGTTAAAAAGTTTATCAGACTAACAGAATTGTTAGAATCACTTTTCTTTTCCCCTCAGGAATAATGCAAAATCGATACACTTAATTAATGTGTGATTAGCAATCTTACATTATGTATTCAAAGAGAAAGATTTTCACATGAGTTTCCCTGTACGTCTTGATGGAAGTGAGTTGTAGAGATAGAACGTGTTTGGGAATATTTAATGAAGTATGGTTCAAATACTGGTGTAATTTAAAATTAGGAAGACAGAAGTGGTCTAATGTAACTTCCTCTTAAGCTCATTTCAGCTATGCTCCAACTGAAACAGATGTCGCCTCTTTGTAGGAGAGTAGGAAGGTTAGGGCTTATTCTTGGCATGATTTAGATTAAGAATATGGTGCTTTGTCAGTGGAAAGAAAGTGGCTGGATTCACCCTGAGTATCTAAGATGCAGCCTTTTATAATAAAAATAACAAAACTGTATTTCTTTTTACTTGAATAGTGTTTCTTCAAGATCTATTTCAATATAAAGGGGGGTGTGTGCAGGTGTGTACGATCATATATGTGTATGTATAAAAAAGACTTCAATATTTTTTTTTTTTTTTGCAAACACAGAATGCTTATTTATACTTGTCATTCATTATTTTGCACATCCCAAAGCCACTAAAACAAATGTGACCCTCGGCTGAAAGCAACAAAATTGCATGTCCATCTATAAAACACTGTTTTGCTTGGGGCAATACATCCTGAGCAAGTGTATAGCAAATCTCAATGCATTTTAATATTAAAAATTTAAGCCTGGAGAATGGTCTTATCCGGTTCCCAGGCCCCCTTTTCAGCCCTATGGGAAACATCTTTGCTAATGTATTGCAAATAAGTAATCAGAAGGGAAACATGTATATATACAATAATATGCATTACTAAATGGATAAAATATCTCCAAATACAGCTATGTCGTATTTGATACATATGCCTGACAACGAGCAGCCTGTCACTGAAATGGAATCATGTATATTTAATCCTGTCAGAGTTAGCCAAATCCTGCCTGACCAGTGCATCTTTCACTAAACTGCAAAATTCATAAGGAGGGGTGACTCTGGGGTCAGTGTTTCCTTCTCCTGGCTCTTCTCCAGGCCTGGGATCCCATTCTCAAGGTACTGAGTCACCGTCTTCTCCCTGCACCTCTTTACTTTTGCTAGAGTCAGTTACAAGTGGTGCCGTGAGCTCAGCCAGCAACTGAGCATTCCTACGTCTGAGGGCACAGAGATTTGCTGGTTTGTTGGGTTTTTTCCCCCACACAGGGGTTGTGAATTGGAGATTTACTGTGGACATAACCTGTTGGAGCAGTGGGAGTGTGCAACAGCAGTAGTTATATCCGGTACTACAATCTCCAGTTTCTAGGGGTCCCTAAGAATGTTATTATACACTAGAAGTTTCCAAGTCTCAACTACTCAGAGCTATCTTTTTTGACCTCCCTCTGTCCATGCTCCAAGCAGACAAGAGCTCAGTTTTTGTTCCCAAGCCTTGTCAAAGCTGTATAAATATGTTAATGTCATGCTGACCTAACCACATCTACATACTTTCCGCACGGTTTAGGAGATAATTTCATCTGCCTGAAGAAAAATCATGTACTCATAGCTTCATGCAGCATCTCGAGTTACTGTTACATATAACTGGTGAATGACTACCTCTCTTCTGTTTTCCTTTTATGTCCCACTCTCTTTCCAGATTTTTCCTCTCTTCTAGGAGACAGTTCGAGCTGTTAAGTACAGCTTTCACGAGGAACTGTTCAGCTGCTCTATGTATTCATCTCCCTTGTTTGGTCTGAATAATCTTATTGTATACATAAGATCCCGTTAAAACCACTTATCACATCTTAAGACTCTTCCCCTGAATAGCTCACTTCTTCTTTTTTAAATACTATAGCACTTCTTTTTTATTAACCAATATAAGAAGACCCTCTTTCTGCAACTTTCCCATCCTGTCGGGAACACCCACAAACACTTGCATGGCACTGCATTTCAACAGCATTATTTTTCCAGATTCCTTCCTTCCTTCTGCCACCATGTGTGTACATTTTATGTCACTCTTTTTCATCATCTGATTCTTCCAATGTCCCTGGATGGATGTCACCTCCTTCTCTACTTTGTTCTTTTAATTCAAATTATAATGAACAAATAGTCTTGTTGTCGTATTGGAGTCCATCACGCAGTGTCTTTGAGACTTGGCCTGCACAGACCATGTTGCTCTCCTTACTAAAATTGACTTGTAATATGCGTATGTTAGGAGTTGATGTACCAGCTTGTCACTTTTTGTCCAAAGGAAAGCCAGAGATATTTTTTTTTTCTAAAATGAAAAAAAAAGAAACCAACTGTTAAATGTGGCATTGCACATATTTTGGGCCAAACCCTGTTCACTTTATTCTCATTTGTATCTTCATTAATTTCTGACAGGTCCTTTCATGTTATTTGATGAGCAGTATTTGAACTCTGTCATTCACTACCTGTATTATTAGGTTAAGAATAGAAACAAATAATTATATTGCCATAAAGGTGTCTCTGCAGGGTTTCTTTAAGAAGCAGATTTCCTGATTAAAGCAACTCCTGGCTTCTTTCATTTTTGAAAGGCTTTAAGCAATCTGAAATGTTGCTTTGATTCAGTCATGATAAGCAAGTACATGCAGAAACACTGCAGCACAGAGCTGCTTTTTATACTGTGGCTTTTTACAAAGGTTTAAATTACTAAGCCTAAATGAGTGTCTTAGAAAAAGAAGAATGTCTCTTGCTTGTTGCAGCAACAGTCTTTTCTGCTTGCAGCAGGCAGGACATTGACCTCTACCTGAACAGCCCGAGGTAAGAGGAGTAGCCACTGGAAATTATTTATAACCTGACCAGCTCATTTAGTTTCATCCTTCGAGGCCCTCAGAGTCGAACTGACACAGCAATAATGGCCAGCGAACTTTTGATCCAATTAATTGTTAATGAGAGGTTTGATTAGCAAATAAAGGGCCTATTAGGTTAGCTGATTGTCTTTCTTTCACAATACTAGAGGTCAACAATTATTTTTTTTCACTGAAAGAAAAGTACACTGTGTACTCTGGTTAAATTAATCACATGCTCACAGGTGTTGAGTAAAGTTGATTCAGGAAAACAGTCAGCTTAGACATCTGTCTGTAACCGTGAGAATGCAATGGGTATTCTTCACTTTGTTTATGGTTTTTTTTTTAAACTTCTTGTTAATTCAACTGCCTTCACCTTTCAATGTCTGCAAAATATTTCATTAACCCATCCTTCTCCTTGTCCTGCTTTCCTTCAGGCTTCCTTCACAGTTGTCTTTTATTTTAATTATGCTTCCAGAATTCTCAGTCAGTTTCAGTTTAATTAATTCTTCATATGTATTTAAAATCTCCCTGTGTATATGCAAACACCATTCCAGTGCATGATGTTCTAATCCTGAAAATTTCCCTCTGAGTTATGACACACTTCTGTAAAATTACAATGACTGAAGAGAAATGCAAGATTAAGGACAAAACTGAACTACAAATGACACCTATGTAAATTAAGAGTATTTTGATCTCAGTGCAGTCATGCTGGATTTATACTAGTATAAATCTGTAAATCTGACATTAACAAATTGATCCCTGTAGAGTAGCTTTTGTTATCTGAACATTTCATCTTCTTTCATATTATCAATAGCGCTTGAAAACAGAATATTGCTCAATGCGTCTTCCCTCCAGCGTCCATAATGTAAAGAAAGCCACAATTAAAAGAACACTAAGTTTGTTGTCAAGCTTTCAGATATTAAAAATCTGGAGATGTGGTTGTCTGGTTTGCAGGGTTTGATGAAGTCTTTAATTACATGATCTGTTTTTCTGTGATTCAACTCACGGGATGGATGGACATTACCAAAAGCAGCAGGTCCTAGTGTTTCTTTTCACCCTTGTTACTTAATGAAGGCTCATGACACGTTTACTGAGTGTTGTCTAAATCTTGCCCACATAAGACAAATGGTAATTTTGAGACGATGCATCATGGTCATCACTGTAATACAAAAGTATGTAGCAAACAGTATCAAAAGAGCAGTGAAAGAATAACATAATGTAGCTATTTCTTTTGGGTGGGTTTTTTTGTTTTGTTTTGTTTTGCTTTTTTTCTTTCTTGAATAGGAAAAGCTGGGATGTAGAAACATTAATAGAAGCGTAGGCTGACTCTTCATTCTTGGAGACATGTTGGAAGGCCACCCAAACGTTGATAAAGGTGCAGGAATTCTATTCTATTCTATTCTATTCTATTCTATTCTATTCTATTCTATTCTATTCTATTCTATTCTATTCTATTCTATTCTATCTATCTCTTTCCCAGCTAGTGAAGCTTCGGAGTGGATATTCAGACTGTTTAGCAAAAGACAGCAACAGGGAGTTGTGAAAAAATCATCCCTTTTTATGTTGATGGCAACTTCAGCAGCTTGGTGTCTACTTGGGCTACACCCATGCTCTGATTTTTGTTTGTTTTCTGTTTGTATGCATATGGGTTGGTTTCTGTGTATGTGCTTGCTGTTCTTTAGCTTCCTACTAACTCAGAGCACAGCTCTTACCGATGTAAATGTGAGTACCCACCATTTTTGCGAATCAGAGGCCTATAAAATGAACAGTATATAATTAGTAACCACCTACAAAAAGTTTGGTTAAAATGACTAGACCAGCCTCATTAAGGACCGGTATGACAAGAGGCAAGGATTAATCCAGTTCTCCAAGGCTGCTTTAACCACAAAACTTCCTGTAATCTTCTTTGATGCACTAACTGCTTTCTATCACACAGTTGGTTTCAAGTAAGGTTGCTCATGTGTTGATTGACTTTGATTGGTTCTGCTTTTACCTGGCTTTTCTACATTTCACATATTTCACACATAATTCCTAGATCTTTTTAATGAATTAAGATTTAAATCTTTACATCTGTCATTAGCTGAACTAAAACCTTTAAGACCACTGCACAAATCTCTGTCATATCTCATATGAGCACTAACTGTGACAGCAGTGGCAAGGTTTTGTGCTTTGCATAGAGACGTTCTCAGAGGTAGATGAGGCCCATAGTTTGCCAAGGGCTTTCACAGAAATGGTTTTGACCTTCCAGATGTGGCTGAGGCCCTGGGAGCCCTGATTCTTTGCCAGTGTTTGATAGGAATCTTCTTTCTCCTCTACTCTGGCCAGACGGAGCTCTTCTGTCTCTAAACTTCTCAGACTTTAACAAGTCTTATGCTTTACTTCACTGTTCTTCACCGTAGTCCCAATCCTCTTTTAACACGTCATTTTCATTCATCCCCAGTCTTTGTCTTTGATCAGGCTTCTAGTGCCTGTCCTTACTGTTTTTCTGACTTTATATGTGAAGCTTTACCCCTGCATGTGCATGCAAAAGTGCACATGTGCGTGTGCAGCTGTAAACATGCACCCAACGGTTCAGATTTCTTAAAGGTATAAACATCTGAAAGCAGTCCTTTATAATTAAAAGTAGGGCAGCCTAGGATAATGCTATCAGCTTGATGTATAATAGACACATCTTTTCTCAGGGACATGATCTTCCACCTTCACGCATTCTGCATAATATGTCCCTCTGCACATACCTCCGCTGAATATAAAGGGCAAGCCACTGGGCACACCAACATAATGACCTTGCAGTATGGATGCTAATTAAAAAGAAAATTGCAGAAACTAATTTTGTTTCCTTTGAAGCTGATGGCAAAATCTCCATCTGATTTGACTGGGTTGGGAAATGCTCTGTAAAAATTAGTTACCACATATAAAGATAGATAATGAAGACATATGTATTAAAAAGTAGAATATGATTCTGGAAATCCATTAGTAGCTGCGGAATAACAGGAAGAGAACATTAAGAATATCTAAATGGATCTGAAAGACGCATTTCAAGATGAGCTGTCAGTTGAAATGGAGAATCCAAGAAATAAAGAAGGGAAGTCTGTTCAAAACAACAAGCTCTGAATAATTATAGTTTCTCATTGCATGAGACGTGAGATGGCAAGCAGAGCTTATGAGGAGATCAATGTGAGAACAGGGAGTAATGCAAGCAAAGCCAGCGCAGTTGTTGTGCTGTGTATGGACCACCTTCAGTTCAAATTGTATGGCAGCTACTTTAAGGAACATTTGGTAAGTGTTTCTGGATGGGTAGAACCAGAAGCCTGAAGAACAGTATGTGACTGTGGTGCTTCGATGGCGCCTTGGAATCCAAAACCCTTCTGAAGTCACATTACTGACATAGCTTCTGCTGACGGCCTTCTGATGAAATCTCAGTCACAGGCTTCCCACACTAATCTCTGTGCTTCAGACCTCATTTAATTTCACTTCATATTGAGTCTCTTTTGGGCACAATCCTCCTCCCACCCCTTTTCCCCCCCACTATTCTTTAAAGTACTATATACACATCTGGTATTACAGAAAATTAATATGTAACAAGGCTAGAATTAATTCAAAAAAGAGAAGGGAATCTCTATTATAAAATGATTTTGCTGACAGTATAAGCAAGAACTGAATGACTTAAAAATGTATGTCTTCGCTACTAAAAGAAGCATAGCTAACACTCTAGATTTTTATTCACATAATTCCTGGAATCTGCTTGTGGTTGTACATTGTGTGGATATGAAACACTAGCACATTTTCCCACAGAATGGTTTTATTCTTTTTGAAATCAAAGGGAGCAGTATTTTTAACTTTCTACCTCAGGCTTCATGAAAATGTTGACTGTAAGCAAAAGGATCATTAAAGTTCATAGTAATTTCGTAAGTAAACGTAGCAGCTTCATTGCATGAGGTATTATTATAATTTTTTAAACCTAGCAAAAATAACACAGAACTAAGTGTGATATATTCTGTTTAAATTATTGGTTTGTTATTAGAATTTGTTTTGGCTTCTCCCTAGCCGTCCTATTGAAGTGATATAATCTCACAATTAAAATGTTTAATTTATTTTCTTGTGTTCCTGATGTTATTGAAATTGGCCAGTGCTACTCTAGCATAGATGCCAAAGCTCTAATAGACTCCAAATTAACAGAATATTTTGCCTGATTTTATTTTTCAATTTTCATTAGACTAATACAAGAAAACATTTAACCTGAGATCAGAAAATAAACCCATTACTAAATAAATTCAGTGGGTAAATGCAAAGGTCGTTTGTAGAAATCACTTTTTGGAATATAGACATTCAGAAAAAAAAAGACACAGTTTCATTTACATAAAGAATAGAACCTTATAATGAGTGATTTATGCTTGGACCATTTCCAGTAAGCTCTCAGTCCACTGGAGAGTTTCCAACCTATTGAGAATATGGAATGAGAGGGTTTACGAAGGGAAATGAGAGATATACTATGTTATTTACGAGGAGAAGAGGGGATGGAAGAACCAGTACATTTTTCACCTAGGCATTACAGTGTACAGGGTGTACACACCACAGTGTGTTTTTCCTCTGTCTTTCCAAAGCCACAGATGAATGGATTCATAGACAATTGGAGATTTGATTACACAGATTACTGTGTGAAAATGATACGGTTTGGCTGTTATCATATATGGCTAAACATGAGCTATAAGAGAATAGATTCTAGGCTGATACACTTCCTGTGAATTTAGTCTCTCAGTAGCCTCTTGACACCTTCATAAACGGTGGTTATTTGCACTTTCTATGGATGAAACACTCTTCTTGATTTAACATAATAAAACACTCTTGACCCGGTACTGTCTAAGGTTGTTAGAAAGTTGTGAACTGTATGGAGAAGTGGTTATCCATAAAAGCTAAATCCCATGCTCCCTCTGTGCTAAGCACAGAAGGATCCCTAAAGGAAGTGTCAGAGTTAGGACCTAAGTTTAGGTGTGCAGAAACACTTCCTTGAAAAGCACCTGTGTCTGCATAGGCTGGGAAGAAAAACACCGCTAGGCTAATGAACTTGATAACCCCCAAACTCACTGCATAAAAAAGCAACCTAACTGGAGAAACAATTATACTCAATGCTTTCAAGGCTTATTCTTACTTCCCCCCCAAAAAAATATTTTAGATATTAAAGCTTCATGTTGAGCATTACCCAATCCTTTGATTCTTACAAAACTTAATTCTGTGGACATGCTGGCAGACCTAGAAACTTGTAAAAATACAAAGCTGTAACATACCTCAGAAATGAGTAAACATTTTAAATCCTCTTTTTTTTTTTAATTTCATTGCTACCACATGAAATTTTGCATCATGAAAAATTCTATTCCTCTCCAATTTATTGAATCTGCACTTGATACTCCTCTCCTGATGTGAGAAAAGATCCATATTCATATTTATTTTGCTCTAAATTAGCTACTCGCTTATTGACCCTAAATAGTTATCATCTCAGCTGGAAATATATTAGAGTTCTAGTTGCCAAACAAATATTCAGCAAAAGATGAATAAAAGCATATGGGGAGGAAAAACCCACAAAGTTTTCACTGCCAATATAATGGAAGGCATTCTGGCGGACAGCCATCTGCACCCGCTGAACAGAGGGATCCTGGGATGACATTGATCGATTTAACAGTAGGAAGGTATTAATGATATTCAGCTCTGATGGCTGAGCCACTTCACACTCATTTGCATTTCCATTCATCATCTCAGCATTTATCATTATGAGGCGAATGCCAGAACTAATTAAAGTCTGGGCTAACAGGGTGACATGGGAGTCCAGCCGCTACTTATACTGAGGAAATATGGGAAACTTTCCAGCAGGAAGTACACCAACCTTACACCAAACCCAATTAACTTAATTCCTAACTAAACCATTTGAGGGTCCTTCATTTGAATAAACTTAAAAGCTGGGACTGAAGTTACACCATGTTTTTTTCTCCTTGTGTTCTAGTAGTTTCATGACTCAATAACATTGTCTTATGTGGACATTTGGGAGAATATCCCTCCCCTTCAGCTACCCCCTCCCAATTTTGTTTTAGCAAGCAAAGATACAATTTCAAATTCTACATGAAAAGCTAAACTTCAAATATACATTTGATCTGGAAAGGGGTCTAAAACATATTGTGAATACCCTAGTAAAAAAAGATAATAAAAAACTGGAATATATTGACATCTATTCTTTCTGTGTGAGGGTTAGTAAACCACCTCTCCAAATGGACATCAAACTTATTTTCATTTATGTTCTAGTACAGCAATACAAAATTTTTCTTCTTTACAGGCCAAGAATTTCGCAGCATACTCTCACAAGCTGTCCCATTAGCCGCACTGAGACAAGCCCTGTGAGCAAAGTGATGGGAGTGAATCCTGGATACGTCTTGGCAAGTCCTTTGGTCTCAAGAATCTCTTTCTGAGAGCTGAAATGGTCATAGGGGTATGGACTGTCAAACTCTACTTAGGTCAGGTCTCTAGCACCTTTAGGCTCCTTTGATATTTCCAGATAGGAAGAACAAATCTGATAGGAGAAAGTTGTAGTAGTAGAGACAACTATAGAAAAGTTTCATGAATAAATTGTTACTTTTACATTTCTAAATTTTTGCAGGATATGCCTATAAGTACAAAAATAATCTTTTCTGAAACAGATTTTTACAAAATTTATCCTTACCAATGGTTGCAAATGCAGTTTTATATTTTAAAGCAACATTTTATTTTGATTTCTACAAACATAAAGAGACATTTGATCTAGGATCTGGGTAACATGACATCATTTCCTTGCCTAAGGAATTTCTCTCCCTTAGTAAAATACATACTGCCAGGTGAAATATTTAGTTCCCATGTCCATAAGGAAAACTCCACAGTTTTCTGTCTGCCACACACTTAGGAGAAGATATGGTTTTTATACTCTTCTACAAAGGTCTTAATGGTTTTAAAAAGGATGCAACATTGTCTACTGTCTAGTGGCGTTCCCCCATGCATATTCACAGATATGACAAAAGGTAGTGCTTCTGTGGGAAATGTTGGATCTCTCCCAAGTTGATTGAAAACAGTCAAGAGATTAATAGATTAAAATAAAATTTTCATAAGTCCCTCTCAAACTTCATGAGAGAAATAGTGAGCTTGTAGTCTTGGTGCGAAGCTCCTTTTAAGAGGAAACGCAGCCTTTGCTCATTTTGAGTTTTTAGTGATTTCATTACATAGCTCCAGCTGCAATGTGTATAAGTTAGACAGACATAGATGAACTACGCAAGCTCTTTATACCAGGCATTGATGAAAAATATAGGCATTTTATAAAAGCAGAATTAAGAGATGTAGCAGGTAATTTTCATTTTCCTTTCACAATGGCCAATTTTAATTTAGTCCTCCTTTGTGGTAACAGCTTTATCCTCTTCCTGATATATATTTCTGACCCATTCACATGGCCAGGCAGTGTGTAACCTGTAAAAAAGATCAATGAACAACGAAGGGTTAGATTATATTGACTTAATGTTGATTAGTTTACACTGGGTTGTCTGCTGCAAAAGATGTCAGAGCTTTTGTAGTTCATTAGCTCCCATCAATTGAACACTGACTTAAATTAGTACATGAGACTCTTCCTTTCTGTAATGCAATTTCAACTTGCATTTCATGCTTAGCTTTCCTATCTGTACTTCCATGTGACAGCTGTTACAACATTTTTCTCCATGAGAGAAAAGAAAAAGAAAGAAACTAAAAAAATCAGAATGCTTGTTAGGTGAGTTCCTGCTCATTTTACCTAGGGAAGTCGCTATGATCAGTATGATCTCTGACACCAGTTACATCAGAAGTGTTATTCAACTGCAACATGTCTTGTAATCACCCCAGAAAATGGCAGCTTATAATAAAAAAAAACCCAAACACTTTCCTAGATGATGCACTTACTGTCAAAAAATCAGTTGCAGCTTTTAGAATTTAAGATCACAGATCTGAACAAATTAAGATTCAAAAATGTTTTCAGTTACCAAAAATGTCAGAAATTTTGTTCTGAAACAGGTCTAGTAGATAGCTCCAATAATAGCATTTTATTATCTTTGATGAGAGAGAAAAAGTACTGATTAGGAATCATGGAACGGCTGGGGTGGGAAGGGACCTCTGGAGGTCATCTGGTCCAACCCACCTTCACAAGCAGCCCCCCACCTACCAGTTGCCCAGAACCATGTCCAGGCAGCTTTTGAATATCTCTAAGGATGGAGACTCCACAACCTGCCTGAGCACCCTGTGCCAGTACTCAGTCAGAAGCTGTTTCCTTGTGTTAAGGAATAAAGAGGACAGAATGAGAACAGGTTTTTATACCTAACTCTGGCAAGCAACAATATCTTTGCTACATGCTGGCCAATCTTCCAGTTGTGCTCTGTGTCAGATCCACTCCACCATCAATACCAAAAACTCTAATATATGTTGGAAAAATACAGAGGTTACTGCCAGAAGTACCAAGTGGATATTGCACAAAACTGATTTTGACATGATTGATCCAAACAAAGGAGTTGGCAGAGGAACAACTGCTGAAAAGAGGGCCTGTAGGTGGTGAAATATGGCAAAGATCAAAGTTTGCACTTGAAAGTAGAGCTATCCAGAAGAGATTTCAAACTTTATATATATGAGGTCTGATTCATAACTAGTTCTTCATTTTCAGAAAATAATTTTAGACTGCTTGTAACATCTCTGTCAGAATACTGCTGGCCTCTTTTGATTTGGGTTTTTATTGAATATTTGGATTTCAATGTAATTTAGTTTCACCGTGAAAATAAATCCCAAATTTTTATTTCCTCTAAAATAGCAAAATCCTAACTGACAAGGGTAAAAAGAAGTCTCCTTTTGTTACTAGATTTCTAGTGAGATGAACATTATCATTATTTCCAAATCTGCATTATCCAAAGTAATTATTAGATATATATACACCGTAACAAGATGTCTGTTAAACATTCTTTCTCTTTCAATAATTTGATCTAGTCAAGACATATGCTCACTTTCAAAGCTATTATGTGAGAAAAACTCCTATCCTGTGCATCTTCATCATCTTGTTGTCATTTTTCTTGTTCTCTTCCCCTGTGTCCTTCTGCCTGTTAAGCTCATGTGCTCATTCATGATAAAACTGCATGTGTATACTATGTAGGGCAGAAATTCTTTCTTACTATTGTTTAGACAGACCAAAGGACAACAAAACCAGAAATAAAACCATATTGCCATCTAGAAGCCACTTCGACTTTAACTTTTTAACTCTATGAGATGCATCAAGTAGAATCATTAAGGTTGCAACAGACTTCTGAGATCATCAAGTCCAACTGTCAATCCAACACCACCACACCTACTAAACCATGCCCCATAGTGCCACATCTACAGGCTTTTTGAACACCTCCATGGACGGTGACTCTGGACCACCTGTTCCAATGCCTGACCATTCTTTCAGTGAAGAAATGTTTCCTAATATCCAATCTAAACCTCCCCTGATGCAAGCTGATGCCATTTCCTCTTGGCTTATCGCTAGTTACTTGGAAGAACAGACCAACACTCACCTCACTACAACCTCCTTTCAGGCAGCTGTAGAGAGTGATAAGGTCTCCCCTCAGCCTTCCCTTCTCCAGGCTAAACAACTCCAGTTCCCTCAGCCGCTTCTTATCAGACTTGTGCTCCAGACCCTTCACCAGCTTTGTTGCCCTTCTCTGGACACGCTCCAGCACCTCAATGTCTTTCTTGTGGTGAGGGGCCCAAAACTGGACGCAGTACTTGAGATGTGGCCTCACCAGAGCTGAATACAGCGGAATGATCACTTCCCTGCTCCTGCTGACCACACTATTCCTGATAGAAGCCAGAATGCTGTTGGCCTTCTTGGTCCCCTGAGCACACTTTGGAGAAAGTATATTTTATATTTCTTTTAGCAGAAAGAGCTATTGTTAATACTATTTTAATACAAGCTTTAACACAAACTTTTAATGATTGATGTTTCTCATAAACCACTTTGCAATGTACTGCCTTCAAATGTCCTGTAATCATCTAACAGAATCAGAATAAAAGTGGCGGACTGTCTGATTTTGATTATATATGTGGCTACCTGAAAGAACTGATGTAAGGATGTACAAACCATAGAATACATCAGTTAATCACAAGCTAAGCATACACTGTCTTGTCTCCTTGAAAAACATAATGATCATGTTAGCAGCTTTATTACGAGTTATAAATTTTTAAGCAGGTATTTAAAATCCCAAGTCCAGCATTACCTTTTTTTTAGTTACTTAATTGTTAAATGCAGCTATAGGAAATAGAAATATAGATAAATATGTTATTATAGATAATGTAATACAACTTTTCTGAAAAATACCAGATGAGATTATCATACTGGTTTCATTTACATACTTACATATAACTTCTTAATCAATGAAATACAATGAAATAAAAAAGTTTATTCTATTAGAGGAGGCTTTTATACAACACCATCTAAATAAGCCTTTTTGTGTGTCTTCTAAAATTAAATTTATAGAACAAAGGACTGAGAAATATTTGAGAATTATAAAGGGTTTTTTAGATTACTGATGAAAATAGTCATATACACTAGCATGCTCAAACTTGCCTCTTCTTTAAACCACAGAGATTATTCACGAAGTGAATTTTTGTACATAGGCGCTTTCAGAATCTGGCCATTTAAAAGGTTTCCATGGACAAGTAATCAGAACTGTTCTGTATGACAATATTTATTACGCATGGTCCTACTCTAGCAGTAAACTAGCTAATAAAATGATCTTAAAGAAAGAAACACTGCAGCAAGCATTCTGTGGCTCTTTTGTAATGGCTAAGGACTTCAGATTCACTTGTGAAGGACTCTTGCTCATTGTGTTCATGTTTATGTATTTACAGCAATACATTATAAAGGTTATTTTTTTATCTCATTTTCATGATCTTTTATAGGGAATAAACAACATAACATAAACATGAAAAATAACACTTCTGGAAAAGGGAAATACAGTCCAACCCCAGCAGAAGTAAGCACAGCAATCATTATCATTGTAAAACTGAACTACCCAGATTGGCTGATAAGTGGCATGTCTTCGCAAGGTAGGAAGCTGAAAATAATCCTGGATGCTACTGCATACAAGAGCTACTGTGCTTGTGCAGTCATTAACTGCAGCAAGAGAGAAAGAGAGAGAGAGAGAGAAAGGAAGGAAGAAAGGAAGAAAGGAAAAATGAGAGAAAGAAAGAAAGAAAGAAAGAAAGAAAGAAAGAAAGAAAGAAGGAAAGAAAGAAGGAAAGAAAGAAAAGAAAGAAAAGAAAGAAAAGAAAGAAAAGAAAGAAAAGAAAGAAAGAAAGAGAAAGAAAGAAAGAAAGAAAGAAAGAAAGAAAGAAAGAAAGAAAGAAAGAAAGAAAGAAAGAAAGAAAGAAAGAAAGAAAGAAAGAAAGAAAGAAAGAAAGAAAGAAAGAAAGAAAGAAAGAAAGAAAGAAAGAAAGAAAGAAAGAAAGAAAGAAAGAAAGAAAGAAAGAAAGAAAGAAAGAAAGAAAGAAAGAAAGAAAGAAAGAAAGAAAGAAAGAAAGAAAGAAAGAAAGAAAGAAAGAAAGAAAGAAAGAAAGAAAGAAAGAAAGAAAGAAAGAAAGAAAGNGAAGAAAGGAAGAAAGGAAAGAAAGGAAGAAAGGAAAGAAAGGAAAGAAAGGAAAGAAAGGAAGAAAGGAAGAAAGGAAGAAAGGAAGAAAGGAAGAAAGGAAGAAAGAAAGAAAGGAAGAAAGAAAGAAAGGAAGAAAGAAAGAAAGAAAGAAAGAAAGAAAGAAAGAAAGAAAGAAAGAAAGAAAGAAAGAAAGAAAGAAAGAAAGAAAGTGAAAGAAAGTGAAAGAAAGTAAAAGAAAGAAAGAAAGAACTTTAAACAACTTGTTTTCCCTGGCTCCTTTTTGTGATAAGGGAATAGTTTAGTGAACACTGTCAGCCTTATGCCATATGTTCCAGGAAACTAGGGACCCTTGAAGAAGAAGAGGCTTTTGAATTATTGATCAATGATTAGCAAATGCAATCGAAATTGTAGACTTGATGTTGTGCAGGGATTCATAATTTATGAGTGGACAAAATAGTAGGTAGCAGAGGTAGTGGTAGGTGATTTCAGCCCCCATATTGATTACTTAAAACAACAGGAGGTAAGTGTAGTGTGACAGACAGAACAAAAACTGACAGCTCACTGCCTGTCCATCACTACAGACTGAGCGCTGGGGGAATAAAGCTTACTGTAGAAGCAAATACATTTCTATTGTGTGTCTTTGATCATTATGCTGTTCCACTAGACCAAAGGACATATTTGTTTATAATTTATGTATTCTCTTACTATAAAAGATTGATAGCATCCTATTAGATACCATAGTATCTAAATATCCAGATAGTTTGTACCTGTAACAGCTTGAGAAACAATATTATGAAACATTTGCATAGTCTATCAGCAAAGGTAAAAACCTGGGATTGGAAAGGAGACAAGGAGTGTCTGGCACCAGCCTAAAAGTCAGCTCTGTTTTCCATCCTTTGCTGCTGTCTGCCAGCTTTTCTTGGGCTACTGGAATTCTTCCTTACAGATCAGCCCTTGAGAGCACTAACTCAGAAGCAGACTCTTCCTGTCAAGAAAAAAGCAGTTTCCACCTGTAATTTTCTGGGTTGCTGAAAGAGGAGTAAGCAGGGGTGGGTAGACATCCAGTCTCCAGCTCACAACTGAATGATCATTTCTGTATCTGAGTAAACAATCTCGATGCATATCAACAGAGGTTCATCATTCCTGAACACCTGAGAGCAGTCTGAGACTGCACTGAGTGATTTGGGGACTTTTTGCTGGGAAACAGTAGCCTATTTGGTTAGAATTGTGCTGCTACAGAACCAAAGCAAAGGTGTGTGGTCTGCTGGTGGTCCTTTGCTGCATCACGACAGGGAGGTGTGACTGCACATGTGTGTCTGAACAAGTATTTTCTCTTTTCTGTCCTCACTATAAATCAGCATGACCAAAAAATTATGCCACAGTCTTATTGAATAAAAAAGATACTAAAAAAATAAAATAAAATTAAAGACTGACACAAAGAAATGGCTTTGAGACCAGCTACATTCTGAGTTAAATTTGGCTCATGCAGTGCTGTAAGTGTCCTTAACAACAGAAAAGTAATTTGAACAACAAGAAGGGGAAAAATAGAACAACAGAAGGTTCCAGCATTAAGCCAGAAGCTGGAGAAAAAAGATGTTTGTGACAAATGGGGATGTGGACAAAATGCGTAGATGACATCCCACCCACAGAAGCATTATGTAAGGAAGAGGACATTATGAGTGGATTACTCAAGCCATAGAAAGCTAGAGGATAATTCAAGGAAGGTTGAGTGATGATGAGATCTGTATCTAAATACAACATTCAGCAACAGTTAGTCTTAAGATTTGCAGTAACCTGGTTAAATTTAAAATTTATTTTGGGAAACGTGCTCTGTAGAAATATTTTGAGGAAAAAACCCTATATCTCTTAGCTGGAGTAAATAAAGGTAGGGCACAAGGGTTCATACAAGTAGATAATTTACCTGATGAATTACCTTCAAATGCCACGAAAGGCTGGTGCTCATATTGTAACCAGCACCACAGAGTGTAACCTCTTAGTCCAAATCAATGCTGGAGTAATGAACGCAAAAAACAGACACTATGCAAGAGAAACCACCTCTTTCTCTTGGCAAATACTATTGCCTCTAGTGACAATAATATTTCCAGCTGGAGGAGGAGCTAGACAAGATGGAAAGAATAGGATTACTCGAGCAACAAAGGTGACCCTGGAAAGGCTTCAGGGGACAAAAGGCATTAACTTTCCCTGCATGCTCATAGAGGAAAGTGCTAACAGGGAAAATACATTCCATGAGTCTAACAATTGTATTTTTTACAGCAGCTAGCAGAACAATATCCTCCTGCTTCGCTGCATCTAGTAGATCTTTAGAAGTTCCACTTCACTTCAACAATGCACAGCTGATGACAAAGCTAATGCCTTTTTGACGACAGAGCTTTTACCATTTTTGTCAGTCTTCATCACATGTCCTCCAAGGAAAAGCTAACATAATTAGAGGAGTCCAGGACTACAGATTTAGATAAGTACAAATTCGTATGGAATAGGTTTTAAAGAAGAATCCTTTTTCTTAATAAAAATAGAAAAAAAAATTATGAAAATAGAATGCATTTTTGAGATAACTGAGATTTCTTGCTTAAATTCCATTTTATGTTAATCTTACAGCATATGATTCAGGGGTGCAAGTGAACAAGAAAAGTAGAATATAGTATTAAAATTAATATATCTAAAAATCTGTTACAGTGGGCATGATTCACTTGTAATAAGATTCTAGTACAAATGACAATTTTACATTTAAAATATTCCTGTTTTAAGTGTAAAGCTATATTTTACATAAAATGGCCTTGCTTTTACTGGAGAAAGGGTCTGCATATGAGTTAAAGATGCATGAAATGTTGCTTTTTCTTTATTTATAAAGAAAAGCAAATAAGAAAGTTTGTCCTTCATAAGTCATGACATGATCTGCTTAACGCTTCGTGTTTGATGAGTGGTGCATTCATCCCAAACTCATGTTATTTAAATCCTGTGTAGCAACACAACATCATACATTGCATCTCTCTTGTTCCTGCACAGTGGCATTAGCAATGATGCTACGAAGGGGGACGGGGGTGAAA
>VWZZ01001017.1:93762-106147 GCA_013399095.1 Psophia crepitans | reverse complement strand
GGCGGGAGGGAAGGGGAAAAACAAAAATCACTTTCGCGCCAGCGGGCCGGGCTGACGCGGGCCGCGCCGAGGCCCTGCAGACCTCCCCCGCCGGTAAAAAAAAAAAATACTGTTTTAATCGGTGGGGGTGGTGGGGGCGAGATTAGCCGGGCGGCGCGTTATGGCGAATCTGCCGCGCCCGACACGGCGGCTTCTTCCTCAGCGACGTCGCACAGAGAGCGCGAGGGCAGGGAGGGGGAGAGGGCGGGGCGCGAGGGCAGGGAGGGAGCGCACGCGCCGCCCAGCGGCTGAGCCGCGGCCCTTGCGCGGCGCCTGCGCACTGGCGGCGTCTCCTCACGGGAGCGTTCGCGCTCTCTCGTCTCTTCAGGCGCGGCCGCCGGGCTCCGGCCGGCTCCGCGGGCCCTTACCGGCTGGGACCCGGCGGCACAGGGCTCCGGTGCGCGGGGAAACGGGGCTGGATACTCCTCCGGTCACCCTCCCAGCCGCGCCTGACGCCCGCTCTGCCCGCTGCGGCGGGGTCTCCGTGTCCCTCTCCGGCGGGCGGGCCGGGGCAGCCTCATCCCTGCCCCGGAACCCTGAGGGGGATGGATGGGGCCTCACAGTTCATACTGACACAGCCCTTCAGGAAGACGGTTTAATTCACCACCAGTTAGGACGAAAGTGGGTCTTAATGAACCTAGATTTACTAGAAGATGACTGGACAGCTTTTGAGGAAAAGACGTTGTTTTACAAGTTTTTTTTCCTCTGTGCGCTTGGGGAGTTTCACATTTGCCTCAGTGAGCTATGTATTGGTGTGTATCAACAGTCACCCGAAGTTTTTGATTCAGCTGCTAAATTACGAATTTGGGCATTATTTCTTTAGGTTTGGTTGGTTTTTTTAAATAGGATCTTGAAGACAGGTACCTCCATGATGTAGGACAACTTTGTGCAGCAGGAATACTCACAAACACCCACTTCTGCCTCATGGTTTTCTGATTTGTTGCTTTTCTGTTTTGTTTCTCCGCTAACAACCATAATACCAGTTTTATCACTTTCACTCTGAGAACATCATAAATGCTGTATGTATTCATTATTAATGAATTTAGTGTTGAATTCCATAATGTCTGTTGCTGCAGTTAATTTCAGTACAAATGACTTTGTAGGAATCTCATTATCCTTCCTAAACATTAACAGTATTGTATTATTTTTTGGTTCTACTGTGAATGCACTCAAGTGCAAAAACAAGAATTAATTTCAGTATTAATTACAGTAATAAACCTAAATAATTTCCTGCTGTAAGAGAAGCAATGCATACATATTAACTGAGAAATAGCTTATAAAAATACTGTAAAAAAAAATAATGTAACAAGTAAAATTCAGCCACAGGCAAAAGGCCACAAAACCTGTTTGTTTTTTAGTCCAACAAAACAGTTTTTAACCTAGAAAACATCTATATGATGATATGCATCATGAATATTGACTGGAGATCCCCAAACGCGATCCACCACAGCTCTGGGACTGAGCCACCTCTGCTGTCACTTGGGCGTTTTCTGAACGTTTCTGCTGTATTCCCCTGTGACATGAGCAGCGCGGACTTGGTGATTGTCCTGCCGCCTCTCTGCCACCACCCCATCTGAAAACCCAGTGGGGGCTAATGTCAGCAATTTTCCTCTTTTTTATTTTCATTTTTATTTTCTAGCTTTCTCTGCCAGATGCTGAAATAATTAGGATCTTTGGCCTAACAGCCAGCCCCACAGTTTTACCCTGTACTTTATTCCTGGAGGAGTCTTTCGACCTGGACAGAAAAATCCATCACGCTGATTGAGGCAAAAGCACTTATGTCAGGTTTGGTGTAAGAACAACCCGCAGCCCTGCAGCCAGAAGGAAGGTGGGTCCCTGTGATTTAACTCACCAGGACCTGTGGGGAGCCGCATCAAGGATCTACCAGGGGTGGGAGTGCAGAGATTTGTAAGAGAGATGTTAAGATCAGTACAGATGGAAGTGCGAGTGCGTCGGCAGCAGCAGGAGCTGAACAAGGAGCTTAGCAGGTCACTGATACTGTGGGTGTCTACACGGAGCTCCTCAAGACACCCAGATCAGGAAAGCGGAGGGCAGACAGCACCCAGAGAGGACACGAGGCAGTAAATCAGCAGTGTTGCCTAATGACTCACGGGGTGGGGCAAAACGAGTGCACAACAAATGAAAAGTACTGTCCGCTCCTGAACAGCATGACAGGCACATCTAAAGACAAAGCCTGACAGTCGAGGAACAAGTGGGAGACATCGTGGTGAGGATGAGGAAGACTGAGCAGATGAGACCCTCTATAGACAGGTAGGAGCAGCCTCACATTCACAAGCCCTGGTCCTCATGGGGGACTTCAATCACCACAATATCTGTTGGTGGGAAAACACATCAAGGCACAAGCAATCCAGGAGGTTCCTGGAATGTGTCAATGATAACTTCATTCTCCAAGTGATAGAGGAGCCAATGAGGAGAGGTGGCATGCTAAAGCTTGTTCTCACCATCAAAGAGGAGCCGATGGGGAATCTGAAGCTCAAGGACAGCTTTGGCTGCAGGGACCACGAAAGGGGAAACATAACCTCCATTTTTAACAGGGGAAAAAAGGAAGATCTGGGGAACAACAGGCCTGTAAGTCTCACCTCTGTGCCTGGCAAGATCATGGAGCAGATCCTCCTGGAAACTATGGTCAGGCACGTGGAAAATAAGGTGATTGGTGACAGCCAGCATGGCTTCACTAAGGGCAAATTGTGCCTGACAAATCTGGTGGCCTTCTATGATGGGGTTAGGGAAGAGTGACTGACATCATCTACCTGGACTTGTGCAAAGCATTTGGCACTGTCCTGCATGACATCCTTGTCTCTAACTTGGAGAGACATGGATTCAACAGATGGACCACTTGGTGGATAAGGAATTGTCTGGGTGGCTGCACTTCAAGAGTTGTGGTCAATGGCTCGATATCCAAGTGGAGACCAGTGACAAGTGGCGTTCCTCAGGGGTCAGTACTGGGACCAGCACTGTTTAACGGCTTTTTTGGTGACATGGACAGTGGGATCGAGTGCACCCTCAGCAAGTTTTCCAACAACACCAAGCCAACACACTGTAAGGAAGGGATGCTGTCTAAAGTGATCTTGACAGGCTTGAGAGGCGAGCCCATGAGAACCACATGAAGTTCAAAATGCCACGTGCAGGTGTCCCTGCCCATGGCAGGGGGGTTGATCTTTAAGCTCCCTTCCAACCCAACCATTGTACAACTCTATGACTCAGTGGCCTGTGTCCCTTGTTCTCCGTGTCACCCCAGGTAATTCTGGCTGCACTACCTGAAGAAACGTCCTTGGTGCTTATGTGTATGACAGGGCGGGTGTGAGGAAGTGAAATCATTTATGTGTAAAACAAAGTCACCTCTCCTAACTGGTGTCACGTTCTGCTCTGTTACGCCACTCACAGCATTAAACAGTCTTATTTTGAGTTTTGCTACGTTAGTTGCTACAGACGCAGATGTGAAAGGATGGGTAAACGTTATTGCCAAGATGGGCTGGGCCAGAGCCAGTCTGTCTTGGGCCCCAGTACAAAGACTTTGACTGAGCAGCTGTACTCTGCCAATGTTCATCCCACCAATATTCCTCTTGCTTAGAATCACTTGCATGTGATAGCTCGTACAAAAGCGCGTTCTTTAGAATTTACTTGAAGGACCCAAATATAAGGCAGAAAGGAAGGAAGACCAGACCTTTCCAGAAGCTATGGTCACACTCCTCTGCTAATTTCCTTAATTTGTCTCCTCTGGCCTGAATGACACAGCAATATCATAGCAGAGTCATGCATGGATATTCTGACCTGAGGAGAAGCAACATTTAGGAATCTGTCTTTGTCTTGCTGCCTTGACTTGCCCTCTTCACCTTCTGGACTCCTGCTTCCAGCGGCCCTTGCTGCCCCTCTTCCCATCCCTGCTCACTACTGTATGTACCAGCTTCTGGAGAATGTTTTCTATTAGGAACAATAAAGATGAAAGCACATGTACGCTCAGGCACTCACCACCCATGAAAGGAAGGGATTGTGCTCTTTTTAGGACATGAGTGATATTCATCCTCACCTTGGCAGTGAAAGAACATTCTCTGGTCCTTGAGTCACCGAGACTCGGTACAGCAAATAACCAAGAAAAGTGCTTGTCCCAACTCTTTCACATAGTTAGAACCACTGGTTGACCATCAATACGACACGTGGTTTGTTACATTTTACATATGGTTATTTCGTACAGTTCTGCTTTGCACAATCACAAGCCTGTGTAAAAGGCCACATTAATGAAGCCTTGTCCTTTACCAAAGATGAACAATCACAGCTGGCATCTGTGAGCTTTGGGGTCTCTGTCAGAGGGCAGGAGAGAAAGGCTGTCACTGCTGGGGAGCCTGGCTAGATAAAAGCAAAGTCTTTGCAACTCTGAATCACAATTTCCACAGCTTAAAAACAATACCCTCAGGTTGTTCCAGAAATTCCGCTGTGTGCCATCACAGCAAAACCCACATAACTCATCACCCGCATGAGTTCAGATGCACCACACACAACAGCTGATCCAGCTAACAGGATAACTAGCATCAATTGTAAGTGCCCTCTCAAAGCACACAACAACAGAAGATGCCAAGATACAAAGGAGTTGCAGTGATATCTTCTGTCAACAGAGGAGTAACAGTGTTTATGAATCTTGAGTCAGGCTCCTCAAGGCAGTGTGGTCTTGATACACTCATTCCTTCCCTCACCTCAAGAAGGAATCTGACCCTGGTCTGGTTACTCATCCCATTCTGTCCCTAGTTTTCTTATTGACTAAATTCAAGGTCCACTCTACACATGCATTCCCTGTCTTTCCTGCATATCTCCCTGTCTGACCTCTTTTGCTGCCTTTCAGCTCCCGGTCCCAGTTTTCATTCGCAGGTGTATCTTTCCTGGTTTGCTTAAAGGCTCTTTCCAGTTGCTTTCTGCAGTTACTCTCTTGCCCCAACTTCTGTCCAGCCACTTGCAGAAAAGCTTCTGCACCCACAAGTGTTCAGCAAATACAGCTACCAGTTCCCTCTCTTCAGGCCACTGAGTAGTTCCTTGTTCTAGCCTCCACGCCTAGTCAGTATCACTTGACTCTTGCGTAATCAACTGTTCTGTCACAATAATGAAAAACCCTAAAGATTGGTAGGGAATGCAAAGTTCACAGATAGAGCAAGTTAAGGATTGCAGAGGGGTTCAGCCTCCTTCTGGAGCTGGAATCCACAACTAGAGTGTAGATGCCCTCACTGAGGGCGTCCTCCTTTTCCTGGTTGCATGGTTTGGCTTTATTCACAAACACAAAAATCACTTTAGTGAAAATGTGCATTCACACATGTGACATCAGAGCGCACCTTGCTTAGCTGTTCAATAGGAGTGGTCCCACAGAAGTAAAGTAGTGAAATCAGTAAGAAGTTAGCATTGGTACTGCCTTGTACAGCAGCTTTCATTTCCACTTGGTTCTGCATGAGCTATTTGTGGGAATCTGTAACGTCACAGTCACATACTGCACTTGTGCAGGATCTCTGACTCATTTAGCATTGCTGACGTACCTGACCTAAATATGAATTAGGGCTGCATAGCAATCGGGTTTGTCTGTAAAACAAGGCATTTGTAACAGAAGCTGGCAAATACTAAGAAGTAAACTTGAGGCTTTACGAAGGGAAATTAGGAATAGATTTTTCAGGAGGATAATACTTTTCCCAAAGACACCTGATGACACCCATCTTGCCATTTTATCCCTAAAGACTGGATCTCCTGCGCAGGCCCCTTGACCTTACTTCGTTTTATAGCAAAGCCAGCTTTCAGCAGGATTTGGATTATCCTCTTCCCTTTCTCAGAGACTTCTGCTGCAGAGTTGCCCCATACAATGATGTCATCAATGTACTGCAGGTGCTCTGGGGCTTCACCCTTTTCCAGTGCAGCCTGGATCAGTCCGTGGCAAATGGTGGGGCTGTGTTTCCACCCCTGGGGCAGTCGGTTCCAGGTGTACTGGACGCCCTTCCAGGTGAAAGCAAACTGTGGCCTGCACTCTGCCGCCAAAGGGATCGAGAAAAATGCATTAGCAATATCAGTAGTGGCGTACCACTTGGCTGCCTTTGACTCTGGTTCATACTGAAGTTCCAGCATATCTGGCACGGCAGCACTCATGGGTGGCGTGACTTCTTCAGGCCACGATAGTCTACCGTCAGCCTCCACTCTCTATTGGACTTTCACACTTCGTGTGGCCATATGGGACTGTTAAAGGGTGAGCAGGTTCTGCTGATCACTCCCTGGCTCCCAAGTTGACAAATCAGCATATGGATGGGGATCAGGGAGTCTCGGTTGGTGCACTATTGCTGCAGGCACACTGTTGTGGTAGTGATCAGCACCTAATATAACACGTGCTTGTAACAGCTTTGTCGTAACACACTCTGGTCAGTTCTGTCATTACCTCAACCCTTCGTGCCCCACGCTGGGCACCAAACAGGACTGGCATGGTTTAGCCCCAGCCAGTAACTCAGCACCACGCGACCGCTTGCTCACTCACTCCTCCCCTCCGCCATGGTGGGATGGGGAGGAGAATCGGAAGACAAAGGTAAAACTCGTGGGTTGGGATAAGGACACTTCACTGGGACAGCAAAGGGAGAGGAAAATAACAACAGTACTTAGAATATACAAAACCCACCCAGGAGCCCTGTCACCCCTCACTGGCTAGCCCGCTGTTTATGCTGAGCGTGACATCCTGTGGTATGGAATACCCCTTTGGCTAGTTTGGGTCACCTGTCCTGGCTGTGTCCCCTCCCAGCTTCTGGCGAAAATTAACTCTATCTCAGCCAAAAACCAGGACACCCCAAAAGCATCCTGTGAAAATACAGCCACTTCTGTTGAAGCAGCAAATCAATACAAATGCCCCGCAAGCACCCACAGCAACACTAATTAAGCCACAGGGAGGATGTAAAGCTCTGCAGGACACACACCAAGTGCTACTTAATTGCCTAAATGAAGCAGTAGTCCTGTGAGAGAAAACAGTAAATTACGTGATCACAGACCTAAGGATCTGCAACAACAAATGCCAGCGGGAGGATAATGCAGAAAGCATTCTCACAGAAGTGCAGAACTCACAGATATGACAAACTAAGTACTGTAAGAAATCTTCAAATCGACTTTGTGCACACTTGATGTAGAATGGAAGAAACCAACCCAAAATTTCTGTTGGGGTTTCCTGCTAACACAAGGAATGCTGCAGTACAGACTTTACTGCATTTGAGCTTACCATACTTGCAACTGCAAACAATTTTTTGGGAAGTGCACAATTCTCACTGGAATCACAGTGTTGTTCTCTGATTTCCTATTTTTTAGAAGAGCAGTTTGCCCAAAATGCAGTTTTAGATAAACACGGTAGGTATATTAATACAGACGAGATCACTTTACAAACTTACAGGAAGATTTTCCCACTTTTTTCATGGCATTGCAGCATGGGGCAGTTGTGATCTAAATCAGAAAGTCTTATGAACAGCACTACTTTTATACTTTTTTTTTTTCCTTTTGATTAGCATATCAGGAACTACAATTATTTTCTCCAGGGAAAAGCAAGTTTTCAAACCCCTCCTTCAAAACACACTCTAGATTACCACCCGCTTTACAGTCCTGAAATTGGACGTGCCAGTTCCTCCATCACCAGTCTAGCCATGTAAGGTACAGACACTTAATTCATAGAATCATAGAATCACTAAGGTTGGAAAGGACCTCTGAGATCATCAAGTCCAACCATCACCCTAACACCACCATGCCTACCAGACCATGTCCTGGAGCGCCACGTCTACATGTTTTTTGAATGTCTCCAGGGACATTCCAGGCTTAACATCTTCAGTGCAGGGTGTTATAGTTTCCTGATGAAGAAACCGTTCGATGCTCCTCCCACTCTTTATTTCCCCGTGAACTGTTCAGTCCTCCTTGCCAGTATATTGCTGTCTAACTACCCCTGCTAAACTCTACTTAGCCAAACGCTCTATACTCTATTTGTGAAACAATCTAGATACAAAATGTGGTTTAGTTCTAGTAACCTGGATTAATTCTCTCAACCAGCCCAGAGACAACTGCACTGAAACAACTGGGTGGACAGAAGAGGGTGGGAATGGGAGTTGTACCACCATTCATTGATCCATAACATCTCTTCTTTAGCCAATTAAACAGGTTTTAAAACAATCAGTATAACTATCAGCTTTCATTTTGCTTGCATCAGGAATAGTGTAGCCAGCAGGAGCAGGGCAGTGATTGTCCCCCTGTACTCTGCTCTGGTGAGGCCACACCTCGAGTGCTGTGTCCAGTTTTGTGCCCCTCACCACAAGAAGGACATTGAGCTGCTGGAGCATGTCCAGAGAAGGGCAACCAAGCTGGTGAAGGATCTGGAGCACAAGTTTTATGAGGAGCAGCTGACAGATCTGGGGTTGTTTAGCCTGGAGAAGAGGAGGCTCAGGAGAGACCTTATTGCCCTCTACAACTCCCTGAAAGGAGGCTGTGGTGAGGTGTGTGTTGGTCTCTTCTCCTAAGTAACTAGTGAAAAATCAAGAGGAAATGGCCTCAAGTTGCATCAGGGAAGGTTTAGACTGGAAAAATTTCTTCACCAAAAGGCTGGTCAGGCATTGGAACAGGCTGGCCAGGGAGGCAGTGGAGTCACGGTCCCTGGAGTTGTACAAACAGCGTGTAGATGTGGCACTTCAGGACATGGTTTAGTAGACATGGTGGTGTTGGGTTGATGGTTGGACTTGATGATCTTAGAGGTCTTTTCCAACCTTAAAGATTCTGTGATTCTCTGGATAGACTGAGTCCATCACCTTCACCTCCAACTCAGAGACCTGGGCAAACCATGTAGGAAATGTTTCATTATTTTTTAAATAAAAGCACCGTTGTTTAATGACAGCCAAGACTGAAGTTTGTTAAGTAATTCAGTATTTCTACCTGGGTTTTGTAAACTCTTTTTCCACTAAGGGAAATCTCTAGCCATCTTTACAGCTGTGGAGGTATTCAACAGCATCCACTTAAGATAGATTCCGGGAGAGGACATGAAGGAAGGTATATAATTTAGCGTATACAAGGTATATAATTTAAGTTTTTTTAAAAATCTGAATGAAAACACGGATTTCTACAAAGGGAAGCTCAACGCACCATATTAAACAAAACATTTTAGGCGTTTAAAGTGAATTTACCTTCACCTTCTTGTGATTAATACAGCCCTTTACCCCTATGGCATCAGTTTGATATCTGTGTGGCAAAAGACAGTCCTCCACCACACAGGTTTAAGAGGAATTCTCAAAGCTGTTCAGCCCCTATTTTCTACCTCCTTTAGATTTTCCCATTGATTTCAAAGGGAAAAAAACTCAAGGTGATGCTGTGCCCTTTCATAAGTCCTACTTGAAAATGCAAAGGAGATGAATACTCAGAAATCACAGGAGGTTGTTCTGCAGCTAGTTTTATGCTTAAGAAAAGTTGTTACTGCTTTACTGTAAATGCTTCATTTTTTTCCACGGTATCTGTCTGGAGTAACTGTATCTGCTTGTTATTTTTATCTGCTCTGTTTAATGTGGAGTTCTGTGTTTCGGCCTGCATAACTGCTGTTTTCTTGTTACAGAACATTAACTTTATGCTTCCAGTAAGAACTTTATAATGAAAATGCTAATAAAAATGGGGCAGTGCAAACTGCACATTTACAAATCTCTCCAGAGCTTAGTAGGAGGCTTATCATAATTCTTGCCATCTCGGGATTGCGTAGTCTGCTGATACTGATTACACTGCAGTTAATTTAAAAATTATCTCCTGCAGGCCTGAAAGGCAACAATTATAAATAACTTCAGAAAAATATATATACGTACTGAAAATGCTTCCAATAAACAGATTCTAGTTTTCTCAGTGTAGCAATATAATCACTGCAGGACTTAGAAATACCCCGCATTAATCACATTTCCGCTCGCAGGTTTATGCTGTTTAATCCTATTACAACCGTACAGCATGTTTTTCCTTTGCTAGGTGATGTCAGACTCTCTGGAGACAGCAGCACAGCTGGAACGCTCTGCAGATTTAAATGGTGCTTTTCCTTGTTCCTTTAAGGACTTTTTGATTGAGGGTTGCTTTCTTTCAGACAAGAAATTATATTAAAAGAATGAAAGTTCAGAAGAAACATTACTGTGTGCTGATCTTTCGGTCCAGCACAAAATGAACACCATGCAACCGGACTGATGCAGAAACGCATGTGAGAAAGCAAACTTTGCCAGAAGCTTTTCAAAACGTAGCACTGCCAAAATAGAAGGACATTTATATTCGTGACGATGTATAAAAAAAAAACAACCCACAGTGCAACATCCTGACTTCATTCTCTTCACCTGTACTGGAATTCAGGGAAAGAGGAAATATATATGTACCAAATAGAAAAAGTAAATTCACAGTACGAATCGCGTATTCTCAACACGCCTGAGACAGTGGCATTGAAAAAGGCACAGAGACAGGTGTAGAAGCCGGACATCTCTGTTACCGTGTTCCTGCTGGGAAAGCTGCCACTGCTCTCACGGAACAGTGAGCTATTTACAGGGGAGCAGAGCAGGGAGGAAGAACAGCACCAATCACGCTGTGATTTGATTTATTAACTCTACAGTAGGAATTTGACAACCATGATACACCCAGACCGCAAACTATACAAATCTGACGGGTCCTACATGATTTGGGTGACTTTGATTCGATTAGACATTGCATCGTGTGTTTGGTCTCAGCAGGCCACCATTCTGTTCTTAATCTTCAGCAATTCTCTGCAAGATTAGCGTATCATTAAATACCTCATGCCTTAAGTTCCCTCCTAGGAAAGTGAGAAACACCATCACTGCCTACCCTAAAAATTTTTTAAATTTTTTTTTGTTCCTCCAATTAAATAATACATATATACATTTTTACGGGCACACCTAATTACACCCCTTCTTTTCCACATACAGTTTATTTGTGCTACTAAAACGCAAGTCTCATACTTCGTTTACTGCTGATGCTCTCCCGCCTCCGATAAGTTTGAGTAGAATACAACACAACTTCATCTGTCCACCAATCCCAATGAGTAAGGAACCGTAAGGTTGTTCAGTACTCCTTACTTCGTTACTAAAACTGTTTTAAAATGACAAGAAATAGTACAGATACATTACTATATCCCTAGGACTTTCATCCAGAGAAGGAGAAAGGAAAAGTAATGGAGATTTCCTTATAAGCAAATAAAAGGTAGTTCATTGGAAGCTCTCATTTTCTGGTAAAAATACCTGATAGTTATAAAAACGTGGTAAAAAATAAGCACTGTTAGTTATACTCTGACAGTTGTCTGTCAGACACAAGCGACTGAACGTTTTTAAATCACAGACCACTGCTCCTTCTCATACAAAGTCACCACAGAACCCAGGCAGTCTGCAAGCGTAGCATTCGCTATCCTGAGTCTTTTAATTATACTTTTTTCCCCCAGTAATTAAGTAAAGAATTTCCCGGTTTTGGGGACTAGAGACAGCACCTCAATGTCCTCAGCTCATGGCCAACTCCAAACCCACTTTCACTAGCCTTTGAAGCCAAGATGCTGGGCTTTGGGCAGTACTGACCGAGGCTTGGGCACACTCCCCTCTCCTGACTCTATGGACGGGTAAGCTAATACATGGAACAAACTCTGCAGCTAAATCCTTCAGAGCCTACCTGCCTGGAGCTTCTAGAGGTCTTCAGAAGGACCTGGACTTTTCCACTGACTGCAGAAGAAGACTGATGGGACTACTGTGACCATCTAAACAACAGCTAAAGGACCACATGCCTACCTACTGATGAAACAAGGTAAAAAACCCCAAAACCTAAAGGTATTTAACTTGTGCAGCGTTGATATCATTGGTTTGCTCATTAGTCTCTGCATATTAACACTGCAACTTCCACAATTATCACAACCTGGTAATTCACTCTTCAACACTGATGACAGAAAAAAAAAAATCCTTAAAAAGGGAAGAGCTGTAAGTCAGTCCTTTTTCAGAGCGATATTGCTTGACTGGCTGGTTTGGGTTTGTGAGGCAAGGTTTTGGTAGTGGGGGGCCACAGGGGTGGCTGCTGTGAGAAGCTGCTAAAAGCTTCCCCTGTGTCTGACAGAGCCAATGCCAGCCAGCTCCAAGATGGACCCACCGCTGGCCAAGGCGGAGCCCACCAGTGACAGTGGTAGTGCCTCTGGGACAACAGAATTAAGAAGGGAAAAAAAAAACCAACCGAAGTGTGGGAGGTTTTACTGCCAGAGAGAGGAGTGAGAAGATGTGAGAAACTCTGCAGACACCAAGGTCAGTGAAGAAGGAGGAGCAGGGGATGCTCCAGGCACCAGAGCAGAGATTCCCCTGTG
>VWZZ01001017.1:62358-93217 GCA_013399095.1 Psophia crepitans | reverse complement strand
GAGGTTCCAGGTTAACATGAGGAAAAACTTTTTCACCGTGAGGGTGACAGAGCACTGGAACAGGCTGCCCAGAGAGGTTGTGGAGTCTCCTTCTCTGGAGACATTCAAAACCCGACTGGACACGTTCCTGAGTGATGTGCTCTAGGTGGCCCTGCCTTGGCAGGGGGGGTTGGACTAGATGATCTTTCGAGGTCCCTTCCAACCTTTGTGATTCTGTGAAGTTTCGACTGTTTTGCCAGTGACAGTAATTGGTGAGTGACCTCTCCCTGTCCTTATCTCGACCCACGATTCGTTCATTACACCTTCTCTCCCCTACCTAGTTAAGGAGGGGAGTGATAGAGTGACTTTGGGGGGCACCTGGATTCCAGCCAGGGTCAACCCACCACACTGGCAAAAAGTCCTATCACCACCTACTCGTTCTTTGCTCCTTACAAGGAGGGAAGCACATGAACTGCACAGTGTTTGTGGGTATTTTAACCAAAACCCCTCCTTCTCTCTCAGATGAATTTTAAAGGTAGTGTAGAGATTACACCACAAAATGGTTTAACGAAAATTTAAATTTCACAATTTTCCTAAAACCACAAACAATGCTCATCTTTTGAGTACTCCAGCTGCTAAAACATAACGTTAACAACACTGAATTGGATAGTCTACAGGAAGTCTGCGTAAGAGATGACTTCATTTCTCTAACCTCCATCTACTCTGGCTGTCAGAGGCTCCGGTTAAATTCCCTAATTGGTGTAAGCTCCTTGAATTTCCCTTTTTGCTTACTCCTTCAATTTAAGCTCAAATCTTCAGGTTCCATGGTGCAGTATCTCAAAACCAAGCACCTGTCTGTTCTGCCTGGGATTGTCTCTTGGCCATGCTACCAGTTTTCCGGGTCTATGAGTGGTTTTTATTCTCCCTCCTCCCTGATAAAAACTTGACTGTGTTTAATTTCTAACTCCAGTGCTCTAATGAGATAATTGTTCAAATTGGAGGGTAAAATAAAATAAGTTTTGTAGCTTGCATGCCTGAATATTCCCCCTGTTTTCGGAGGGTCCTTCCGGTAATGTTCTATTTTAACAATGAGTGAGAAATTAAGCTTTACAGGTTTAGCCGTATTTCTTTCTGCTTCACTTCTCTTTCTCTGAAACAGCAGCACGGTTGCATAATATGTGAAGCGCCATCCCTAACCACATCTGCTCAGTCTGCTTTCATTAGTACACCACCACGTCAAGGGTTTTGGTTGTATTTGGGGTTTTATTTTTAACACCATTAAACATCTAATAAAAATACATGAGTTCAGTTTTCATGCTCATACAGGGAACCTGTGCTAATAAATGTGTCATTCCTGACATTTCTCAGCTGTCAAATTCGCAAAACTTGTTTGATTAAACCCCCACACACTTGCGTACACTTCGTGTGCTTCACATGGCTCTTCACATTTGCTCGGATTTAGTATCTCCAGATACATTCTGAACCATAACTGGAGCCTGATTATAATCTCATATTAATGAACGCCAGAAGAAAATACCTCAGAAATCAGTGAAGTCACCCAGATGTAACGGAATTTAATGGAGTCAGAATCCGGCCCAGTCACAGACCGACCAGATGCTCTCAAGTCAGCACTACTGCTCTGCAGTAAAAACCACCATCGAACCCAATGCGTAGACATGAGCTGTCACTGATATCAAGGCACTGGGAGCCATTCATTTACTGTGACCTCACCCCATTTTTCTAGCAGGAATGCTGCAGCTCAAACAAAAATTCAGGGAAGTTTGGTACTCTAGGATTTTCCAGTACTCCATCTGGACGCGCTGAAGGACATTCATCCAAGGACCAGCAGAACCTTCATGTACCTTGTGGTTCCCATGCACACTGCGAGGGCTTCAGTTGTCGTGAAAGGCCAGAGCTTGGCATGGCACAACCCCCACGTGTCCACTGTCACACAGAAACACAGTTTTCAGTCCTCTCCCCAACTCCTGAGAGGCGAAGGAAGCTTCTCAGCCCCATCACCGCGGAAGCCCAGAGTGTCACCTTTTGTCCATAAGTGAAGCCTGCCACCTACAGCTCTGGGGAAGGCTTGAAACATCCTGATGCCTACCTAAAAGCTTCCAGCCTGGCAACAAAGCTCTGTAGCCCCTCCTGCCCTATCTTGCCTGCCTCACCCATCCACTTCTCAGCCCCTCTGACACACGCTTCCTTCCTGACCCCAACAATCAGTTCCGAACTGTGGAAACTCAACTTTTCCTTCCACCATACAGATCCCTGGATGACTTTTCTCAGTCGCGTCTCACAAAATGCATGCATGCTCTAAAGATGTTCCTGTTCCTCTGCTCCTGGCCAGAAGCAGCACCACCAGTAGCCCAGGAAAGAGCTGTAACGTGGCTGTGGAGTCTGCAAAAGATATTGTCCTCATTCACCAAGGTGTGTCAGAGAGCAACAGCAAGCAGCCGAGTGTCTTCCTCAGTCCCTCCACGCTGAGGTATCATGATGACAACAACCATGAACATACCTATGCAGGATATACTGGTGGCCAGACAGGGGGGCTGAACGGCAGAGCTGGTGGAAGGAGGACAAGAAACAAACTAGAGCAAAGTAGGAACTGAATGAGTAAGTTCATGCCATTAAATAATTTCTTAGGTTGATCACATCCATCCCCAAGCTTTCTTTTGGAGTGTGCAGAATCGGTTCCTTCCAAAACAGTCCTCCCTGAGTTTTAAGACCATTTTGCGTCAGGAACACCTTCTACTAGCCCACCAAGTGGGGTCCTCCTGCCCAAGAGTCCTCTACCATCACCCAAGCAATGCCACTGCTGCACCCTCAGGCACCAGAATACACCCCCAGGCGTGTAACACACCTCAGTTTCCCACCCACACTATTCCAGTGTGCTCCAGCACAGCCCCCCATTGTGCCCCACTTCCAAAGGAGGAAACAGACACCCAGGCATTTGTCTTACCATGGGGCACTACACCAGTGATGGAGAACACCCAAAGTCAAGTGCAATGTAGTGCACAGAGGGGACAGCCCTCAGCACCGCAGGTGCCATCTTCTGGGTGGTGGTGGGAAAAGAGCCGGGGGGGAAGGAATCACTCCCTGGAGCAAGTGTATGTATCAGTACAGATGTAGCCTCTACCCTGGACAGGTTCAAGTCTCGGCCTGCAGCTTATTTACGGGAGGAAACGTTTCTATCCCTAAACCAAAAAAGCATAAACTACGCATCAATTCTCAAAAGCACAGAATGTACTTGCCTGCTTGGGAAATAAAGTATTTATTGAAAAATAAAACGAGGTAGGAGGCTTAAGTAAAGCGCTGCTACATCTAAAGTGTCTGTTTGGATAAGGTATTGCAGACCTTGTTGTGCCTCCCACAGTACTACCTACTGCTTCATCAGCTGAAGTCATAATACATGAACGTATGAGGAGAGGCTGAAGGCTCTGGGCTTGTTCAGCCTGGAGAAGAGGAGACTGAGGGGAGACCTCATCATGGCCTACGGCGTCCTCACAAGGAGGAGCGAAGGGGCAGGCGCTGATCTCCTCCCTCTGGTGACCAGCAATAGAACCTGAGGGAACAGCATGGAGCTGCGACAAGGGAGGGTTAGGGTGGAGATCAGGAGAAGGTTCTTCACCCAGAGGGTGGTCAGACCCTGGAACAGGCTCCCCCGGGAAGCGGTCACCGCACTGAGCTTGACTGAGTTCAAGAAGTGTCTGAACAACGCTCTCAGTCATCTGCTGTGGTTGGGCTGGTCCTGTGTGAAGCCAGGAGTTGGGCTCGGGGATCCTTGTGGGTCCCTTCCAGCTCGGGATATTCTGTGATTCTAATAAGTTAATGTTCTTATTAGCATGGTCCTAGAAAAAACATTACTAGATCTTGATTTTTGTTACCACTACTACACAGTCCTTACAGTACAATACCTTAAATTTGCACTTTAAACAGTC
The DNA here is from genome assembly GCA_013399095.1 of Psophia crepitans. Classification (NCBI taxonomy): domain Eukaryota; kingdom Metazoa; phylum Chordata; class Aves; order Gruiformes; family Psophiidae; genus Psophia; species Psophia crepitans. Next base: position 89,297 of record VWZZ01001017.1, on the reverse strand, counting down.
AAAATAAATAGAAAAAAGTTTTAAGATGAAGGTCTGTATGAAAATTGGTTTTGATTGTTCAACAAGATTTCTAGTCTTAAAAAAAATGATGAAAAACTATATCCAAAAACTTCACTCTTACCATGAAGCACCAAGATTAAACGTCTGCTACTAAACATGTGAAACGGCCGAAGCTTCCATTTCCTGAATTCACGGATTAAATAGGAACTTTTCTGAGTTTAGGAGAAAAAACTCAAAAGGGTTCAGAACAGACCAAAAACATTCAGAGATCTGCACCGAAAGCCTACAGAAGACCAACCAATTTGATCAAGCAGCATATAATCACGTAGAGAACATACGTGGAAAAAATTCATTGTAAGTTCTTAACTTTGTTCTCATGAGAGTCAAATGGAACGCTGCTCGGTGTGGCGGGCAGCTGCCTCAGAAGAGCACCCAATGCTGACGAAAAACCCAACTTCATCTGATCCGACACACAGAGTTTTAACGAAGGTTTCCAAGGGGAAATAGTTCATTTTTGACAGATGTTCCAAGGATCGGCTCCAAGCAGCAGCTGTGCTCAGGACAGCGGCAGTAAATACATGACATGATACAGATGGGCTGCTTGCGTATGTTGTCACATCACGATTTACTAGAAAATAAATACGGAGTTTCAGTTTGGGCATGAAGTTTTGGGGGCTTGTTGTTGTTTTGGAGGGGTTTTTTTTTGGGGGGAAGGGGGGAGTAGTTATTTTTTTGCCATTTTTTAGTATCTTGCTTTAAAAGAAATGAGCTAACAGACTACCACTGACACTTTTTTTTAATTCTACTTAATATATTTCAGTAAAATTACATCCAATTTTTGGTTCAGAATAATCAGTTTCTGGTATGGTCAAACACTGATTCTTAGATATACTGAAGAAAGGGAGTTTTATTCCGTTTTACAGTGAAGACACACTACTTGTTCTCTTCCTGCCGACCGCGTTTCAGTGTTTGCTAGCCGAGGAAAGTTGAACTACCAAAAATTGCTCAGGATTAATGTTACCAAAGGTGCAACTGAAACTATTCCTACAACACACTTCAAACCCTTATAAGATGTTAAAGCGTACTTGTAACATAGGGAATAAATTAGGAGCAAGTTTACCAGCCAGCTGAGTAGGTCCGTGTCACCGCGAACATCTGATGGGCTGAAAATGGAGCGCGATGGAACAGCACTCCGCATACATCCTTTTCCTTACATTTTTGTGAGAGAAGTCGTAAGACCACCACGCACTGGCAAAGAGCTTCACAGGACAGAAAAGGCTTCAGGTGTAGCGGGCACCAGAGCGTGTATGTCACGAGATCACTCAGCTGTAACGCTCGTGGACTGTTACCACCAAATTGGAAGCCAGGCTACAGGGAGATTCGGCAGCTGACAAAGTCCTTAGGCTTTTAAGTGTGCAACATCTCCAAAAAATATTATTAATAGATCATGTTTTCTACTAGTTGGTAGTTAGTCAATTCAACTAATTTACTGATATTTGGGGAAATATGTTTACAAAAAATGAATCATCTATATGCACTTTGTGTGTTTTCAGCGTGTTTTCTGTACCCTTAAGTAAGCAGAGTTCCATTCGCAAAGCACCTCCCGTCCCCGCCACCTCCCTCCTTTCCTGTCGGACAAAGATACGGCTTCTCTAAAGTTTGGAAAAACAATTTTGCGCTGTATTAAAATGGCAGATTTTAAAGACAGATAAAGCCATCTAGTTTGCAGGAAATTATTTCCCACCGAGCCAGCGACGTTATCGGAGAACGAACGATCCAGACTGACATGTCCTTCACGCCGCTGACCGGGCCCACGCGCTGTTTCATGGGTTCAGCTCTCCTCTTTCGGGCGCACGTCAGGGGTCTGCTGTTCCCCAACAGAGAAAAACCAAACGCAGAGCGTTCCTGAGCTCTCTGAACAGACATCGGCGTCGCAGTGAAGACACTTACTTCTCGTGCTCAATGCTACAGAATCATGTGGACGCTTTCAGTAGTTTTACCTACGCCCTTACTCCCCCCCCCACAGAACCCCTGCAAAACGTGAGCTACACAGGCTAGAACCGGCACGGCTGGTCAGGAGGAAGCACAGCAAACTGCTGGACGCACAATCTCAGTGAACGCAACAGACAAGAACAGTGGGTACCGACGTACTTTTATTTAGGTAAATATTTGGGCTTTCAGCATATGAGAAATCTGATTTTTGACTAATGTTAAGTGACTTACCGTTGCCACCATACCTACGTGAAACTTCCAATCTTACAAATCACGCACGCTGTATCCCTTTCCCCAGCTATTTATCTGATTGCTTTATGCCGTCACTGGCGCCAGGGGATTACAACTTACCTGTTTAAAAAGCACCAACAGAATGGAAGAAAAAAACCACCCACAATACTATGTGATTTAAAACAGAGCTTCAAATTCTGCAGCGTTATTTTATACTTGGAATCTCTGAACACATATTCTAGGTTAGAAGTTTAACTTTTTGGTTTATTTTAGCACAAACTAGAATGACTAACATTACGGAAAAGATACGGCTGTGGGTGAACAGTACCAGAACTGGTCTATTTAAAAATTCTCAAATTGATTCTCACAGGAAGTAAAACAAGTTAGCAGCTACACTTTTACAACAGCCGCACGTGCGGCGAGGCACATGGAAGGACGCATACGTGTACAGTTCTCGTTCTCCTATCAAATCCTCACCCAAAATAACCAAAAACCAATCAACGAAAACAAACCCCCCCAAACCCCAATCCAACAGTTTGGCTTACGTTTAGAAATTCCATCTCACGATTCCAGTCCTGACACTTTTCAGCAACTGTGAGCCAAACTGCTTGAAATTGCTTGGCAAGAGTATCATTATAACCTACTCTGCTACCTATTTATCCAAGGAGGAGCTAAACAAAATGTAACCCCTCAAACCTGACACGACTAGAGAACTCAAACTCCTGCAAACACCAATTATTCAGAGTCGGAAAGGGTGGTCGGGCATTGGAACGGGTCGCCCAGGGAGGTGGTGGAGTCACCGTCCCTGGGGGTGTTTAAGGAAAGGTTGGATGAGGATGATGAAGGACATGGTTTAGTGGTTAATAGGTGGTGGGGGGACGGTTGGACTAGATGATCCCTGAGGTCTCTTCCAACCTTAATGATTCTATGATTCTATGTTAATTAAATTTCAAGCTTCAATACGCCCTTTGATTTTATTAATATTTCACTCTTAGTTTTTAAGTGTCCCATCCAGAGCAGTCACAATAAAAGAACAGGAACACTCTAGTTTTGGTCACACTTGTGTTTCTACAATATGAATTCCACATCCCAAATGCCTTTAAAACAGACCTGCTGACACACCAAATACACCTCCCCATCGGATCCACTCCGCTTGTTGGCTCACTACCCTCTTGCCATCAACCCCTTTATTTTTTCGTCACTGCGCTATCCCACGGCTGCATCAGCACCTGGCACCGCACAACACACCAAGCAAGGGAACTGATCCAGACCGACAAAGACCAAGTGCATTTCACAGGTACATCCTTCCAGCCTCTCAACGCTTTCCCTGTGCTTCTGTCCTGCTGTCAAACCCTGGCGTTCCCAGAGCACGGCAACCCACGGCAGGATGAGTTTTCAGGACAGAGAGAAGAGACACGCTACCAAGTTGAAGTTCTCTCAGACACAGTTTCAGATGCCACAAGGCATCTAGCCCTGGGGAACAGAATAGACTAGAAAGACGTGCAGACTCTTTACCGGAGGTAAGCTTTTTCAGTTACATGATCTCTCCCAAGGAGGTCAGCTCACATCCCTCACACTTCCTTAGTTCAGCCCAACCGGAGAAGTAGAGTTTCATACCAATCAAACAGATGCACTACATCAAAACGAGCAGAACTTCTATTTATATGCACAGACACACGCACACACAGTAACTACGTGGTCGTACTGCAGCATTCACAGACTGGAATTATCCCCAACTACAGGATTCGATGCCATATATTGCATATAACCTGCCCCCAAGGACTTCCACAAATTTGAGACCTCCGCAGTTTGGAAGCAAAAATAAAAGCTGGGCAAAAAGCTCAACCAAAAGCCAAAAGGTGCTCAAGTCTCTGAATTTCAATGAGGAGAAACGCTTGTGATGATTTTCATAATGTATTTGGCCTTGCAAGAAAGAAATGTTACACCCCAGAGTCTGAGCTTTTCGAATATTCACAGGAATAAAAAATTATAAAAAGTGATCCTCAAGAAACCTGGTTATACTTCACAATGCTGATGAATCCCATGCTCTTCATTAATCCATTTAAATAAAAATATTTTGAGGTTTTTTTGAACAGTTAGATTTGGTACTTCATATTCTCCAAATGCTGGAGGCAGACCTTATTTGAGAATGCATTCATCACTAGCAGATACGCAATTCTAGGAGATAAGGCATGATCCAAGAAGAGTTGCAAGGCAAGATGCTCATCTCCTTCCTTTTTCTCCTATGCAGATTTTCCCCATCCAAATGGGACGTTTCTCATTCTCGTAGATACAAAGGGCAATAGAAATGGTTACATCTCACTAGTCTTACTACTTTCGTGACCTGTTGGCATGTGGGATTTTTTTAGCATGACCCAGTATCTATTCCTCCTTTGACAACAAGCAAATAGATAACAAGTAATAAATGACTGCTGCAATTGAGAACTGAAATTCTATGCAAGATTTTAGATTATTTCTCTATTGTCAGGGTAGCCTAGGTGAACTGAGGCCATCAGAAGTTAAAGACAAATATATTATCAGTTTATTTGCAATTAGAAGATACAGATTTCAAAGACTGCTTCACAATAAACACGTATGCCTTTATACAGTCAATATAAACCACAATTTGAGTATTAAGACATTTCTAGAAATACATACTACTGCCACAGAAATTAGAGTATTTACAGTACCATAAGCTCAGTTGGATACTACTGAAAAAAACAGTATTTCGTTCTTGCCAATATGTCACTTGATCATTGAGGAAAGCTGCCCTTCCAAGTCAGTTGAAGTAAACATCCACCCCCCAGCCCTACCACTTGTTATAGCTGAGTGTAGGATGTTTACAGGAACTAAAAACTAGCTTAACAATATAAATACAGCATTGGCTTTCAAGATCTGCACGGATATACTTCAATATATTGTGTGAGCTACAATTGGCACAACTCGTAAGGCTCATACAACACTCGTTAAGCCTCACTAACATTATGAAGTTGGAACACGTATTTTTAACATTTAATCTTCTAAATACCAGGGCACAGCAATACACACGTACTGCCCCTCATGCTGTAGATGTACAAGAAGAAAAATAGGAGAAACGTTTCTCACAGCCCATGGAGACCAGCTTTTTGTTGCACTTACCTGGCAAGGCTCTTGATGCTCGGATTAGACACCTTCTAGAAATCTCAAATTCAAATAATTTTCAGAACTGAAACTCAACACCAAAATACATATGGGAGATTAATGGGATGTACAGCCTGGGTAACAGTCCTCAAAGACATCCCTCTCAAAAGTGTTCATGCAAAAATAAACCTTTGTGTGTTAAATATTTCAAAACTTTCCTTAGGGTGCTAAATTTTACAGCTTTTGTTGCTACATTTGTGTGTCTTATTTGTGTGGTATTTTCTTAAACTAATTCCCATTCCTCCTCTGGAACTTTTCCAAGGTACTCCTATTATTTCAGTCTTTTTCATTTTTGTTTTCCTCCACATGGATTTAGCTACTCAGAAATACAAGCCATTTGTAACAGCAAGTGAGCAGAACACTGTTACTGTAGCTTCAACGTCTTATCTTAGATTTTACATGTATGTTTAATTTAATGTCTACAGTCTCAAACAAACAAGATCTCAGCAGTCCAGGAAAAGAATACTTGAGTGAACTCAGTCAGCCAAGAGGCCAAGCCTCAGCCTTCTCAAAGCTCTTGTCCAAACAGGTGTTTTGCAGATTTACTGGGGGGCAAGGAACCACAGATGCAGATTATTTCATACATGGGGGGGGAAGCCCTCCAAACGTTTAACAGTTGTGCTTTGTATGAAGAAAAACATGAGCTCACACATTTCTGCAGAGCACAGCTGCGAGTTCACAGCAAGGAGGACAGTGCTTCATGGAAGCCAGCCTAAAGTCACCAAGGACTTTGACGCACTGCTTTTAAGCAGTCATGAACAGAGGAGAACCACACATAACTAATCCAGACCCCAAACACTAGTCTTCGCAGGCACTCCACTTGCTCAGCACCTTCATATTCCTCCCAAGCTCCACCGCCAAAGGTAACTACACCTGCACATGACAACTAGTGCACCACAAAACATCAGAAACTGAACCGCGACTCCTTGTAAGTAATAGTCACTCTCGCTAGCGTGAGGCTTGTAAGCTGCTTGTTGATCACCAGGCTGACATATCAAATCTGCCTCTTCCACTCCCCAAATTCTTTGTTATTGTTGTGGCCCTGTGCTGCCTGATCCTGCAGAAGTTGCTTCAACTCCTCTGCACCAGCAGAAGAGCACATCTGGCATGCCGAACGCCCAGCATCCCTTCCCAGTAACCCCAGTGCTGCGAGCTCACCTGGAATCACTGCGTAAATACGCATTTGGACAACACTTGAGGAGAGACTCCACCTCCTCCAGCTGCAAACAGCAGCCACATTTGGGACAAAGTACTGAACATCTTAACGTGCATTTCATTTACAGAAAAAGGAGATCCTTGTATTTCAAACACTTGGCCAAAAAAACCTCAAACAAACAAAAATGCAGTGTGTTTTTTTTAATTTCTTTATTTCCTGCAGTTACAAGGCACTTCAGTTTGTTTTCACGCGAAGACATGACAGCTGTGTTTGAGTACACGTGTCATACCAGTACAATACAAATGTACGCGCAAGTAAAATTCCACAGGACTGGACTGACAAACCGTACGTGAACTAAGCTTATAAAAAAAGCTCTGCTGTTACCTGGCATGTGGAAAGGAAAGACAGCGATAAAAATGTCTACTAGATTAATTATGAGATAATACATTTACTTTGATCATTCACAGAAGTTTGTTACCAGAGAACACTTCCCAAGTCCAGATACTATATAGAACTAGGAAACGTTAAACATTCACAGCAAAGAAAGCTTTAATAAAAAAAACCCCACCAAACAGTGCTGTAGTAGTTTTCCAAGAAATCAAGATCTCTAGATTCTGCTTCAAAGCCCATTTTATGAATAAACCTACATGAATCATCAAGCCAAACAGATAATATTTTAAAAATGGGATTTTAAATTAGATTGCATTAAGCATGCAAGTTGCTTTAAAACCAGATCTCTGCAGAGGCGCTAGGAATGAATTAGATTGATACATAAGCTCAGTGCCTGCTACCACCACGTGCATTCCTATGTCACCAGACAGAACACCCAGGTAACAAACAGTTACGGTCACGGGACCATCACAGAAGATGGTTCAGGTTTAGTCATTCACTGCGTGCTTGAAAATCATTACTTTCCCATTGCTCATTAGTCCAGCTTTCCAAGGACTAAGAAATCCTAATAGTTTTAATTCTGATAAATCAAAGAGAAAATTTTCCACTTTTCTAAGTATTTGTATCTTTGGACATAATCTTTTACAGAATCACTATAGCAAAGTTGAACAAATAATACCTAGCATTACCAAACTATTAGTTTTTATTTTAAGTGTTAAGAAATAAAAAGATAACATTTTGGGTATGGGAAGAATGGAGAGCTACAGTAGTGCAAGCGTATTTTTTATCTTAGCAGCAGCAGCTACTTGCACAAGCCACCCCTTTAAACACAGAAGAAAACAGAGAGAAACAAAGGAGAAAAGAAATCCCAGAGAAGATCCAGGAAACAGCACGTGCAGATCCCACCCTGAGAAAAGTGGAAAGTGCTGAAGCTTTTTTTGCAGATAGCTGCTCCCGCTGACATAACTGCTGTAAGCCTTTTTGGAAGTGAATCAGTGAAGAGTTAAGTCTCAAGAAGTACTTTCAAAAGCTGTTATTTACATGAAAAATAAACATTTGTAGTTCTGCGGTGAGGGTGTTGTACAAATCAAGATGAATATACCAAACAAGCGTATACGCTACGCATCGTTAGCCCAAAAATACATCCTGTGTCATATTTTAACCTTTATGTTGGCCTTGGGTTATATCCAGCTGACAGGTAATAAGAGCACCACCCACTTTAAGGAGACTCCAAATATGAAATTCCAGGGGAAAAAAAAAACAACCAAAAGCAAGGCACATCAGATAAGATGTCTGCTAAGGATTTGACAGCCTTTATAACAATTTTTTCTAAGAGTCATAACTAGCAGAAGCTGCTAAAACAGACAATTCATAAAGCAAGTCTGGTTTATGGATAATTGCACAAGAAATTAACTACCACTTCCTGTCACGTTCCAGCGAAGCGTAACTCCGAAGCTCATACCACAAAGCAGAAAAGAACCGTTCCGAGCGATACATACGCAACAGCTTTGTGTCTGCATTTCAGACTAGATTTCAGGAAAGCACACCTACACTAACAACAACAGCCAGGTTAATCCATCCGAAGGCAATTCAGCCGTGCCTACGTAAAGAGTTAAACGCGTACGTGCACACATATGTGACAGCTTTTCCTTCTGATGTTGTCCAAGAATAGCCAGATGCAGCAAACATCTGACTGAAAGCTAGAACTGGTACAGCTTCCAGTCGGGGATGTTTACAGCAACAGACTACTATACCTCACCGCAGCTCTCTGACAGTACGAAGCAGCCGGTCACCTTTAGAGGGGGGGAAATAAAAAAGAAAATATTTAAGACACACTTCTGTAACATCCCAACCAATTACTGTTCAGCTCATTCTGAAGAAAACCTTATTTTCACATGCAGTAACAGAAACACAGCTGTAGATTCTCAACTTACATTAAATTAATGAAGTTTCTAAATGTAACATATTACAGTACAAATTCTCAATTTTGAATATACATTAAGACCTTTTTAGGCTCAAATGCATTCATTTTCCTTTTATTTCTATATTTTATTTTGCATTTATCTGTATATACTTTTTAAATGTTTAAAGAAAAATAGATTATCTTTTTTTAAAGATCCCTTGACTTTACTTCCCTCTATCTTCATTCCTGGTGCTCTCAAAAATAAATGGACTTTCACTTTGAACATACTATGAATTTTGCATAGCTATCCTTTCATAGTTATTTATATTTTTATACTTACATGCAAAATTAAAGACAGAAGCAAACCAAGCCATTTTCGTAATAAAGAAAAATACCAGAACCTGAAACTTGACAGAATTCTGAAAATACCGACTTCCAGTGTAAAAATCCTACATGATCAATTAAAAGCTCTATTACAACCAACTAATTAAAAAACCCGAACACACTTATCTGTGGCTAAGCATTAAAGGAGAGGGACAGGGCGGCAGGGAAAATAACAGCCCCAGGATGGAACCACTTTACTGTCAGAGGTTACGATCTGAACTCCCACAAGGCTGCATTCTGTTTTACAACGATCAACTCTCCTATGTTAAATAAATTACTTTGCTTTAAATGAACTAAGTGCATTGCATATTCTCCTAATGCTCCGATTCCACACTGTTGTGCACAAAAGTTGCCCCAAGGTCAAAATTCAAAGGACTCCTGTTGCGTTCCTGCTGTTGTGGAAGTTTCCACCTGTCTTTGCGATGGACATGGAGGGTCTGAAACCGCCACCAGATTTATTTTTAACCATACAATTCTGGGTTGATCATATTCACATAATACCTGTAGGCCTTAATTTTGTAGTTTATAGTGGATTGTCTTCCTTTCGCTAAGAGAGCTGAAAGCAGATTGATATATTCCCATTCAGCAGTCTTTATCCCTTCACAAAGAAAAGAATTTTGCAAGTGAGAAGTTTTCTACTGCCAGATTATGTGTAAACTTCAGCAATTTAAGGTCACTTATTCTAGGGGGTTCTGTTTAGGCCTCCACAGCAACTCAAAAAAAAAAAAAGAAATTATGACAAGGAGTTTAGAAGTGAAGAAAAACTACAATATTCAAGACTTCTCAGTGACAGAAACCCAATCACATCCAGTTTTCAAATAGGGTTCCTCCTGAGACATGAGAACTTTTTAGTAGTAAGTAAATTTTGTTATTACAGCAGTATGCCAAGATTAAGGGGTAAACTGCATGCCGTCCCTATGGATACCATGCTGACCTTCATTATTTTTGAAAATAAATTGCTAAAAAGCCAGTGGTCATTTGCAACAAAAGCCTCTTCAGGCTGTTCCAAAACTGAAAATTCCTATTTTACACTGAAAAGAAATAGGCTATTTCATGCAGAGGTAGGCACATGGTATTTGACTAATTAGGCTGCTGAGCATTAAGTTGCAATGAACCATTTCTTACACTGCTTTCCTTTAACACTTATTTCTTAAGGAATAATGAAGGTTACTACAATGTCACCTGCCCAAAGAGAACAAACTCTCCACAGCCTCCTTTTGTTTTAACACGTAAATCACAGAATAGCCAATACACATCACAATGAAGTTGCCTGGTGCTTTATCAATCTGTCAACTACAAATACTTACACAGCATCTTAAAAAGTGATTATATTTGTATACAAAGGAGTTGAAATTTTCATTTCCAAATGTGGTGTGAAAAAGAGTAAAGGGATTACAGATCACTTTGTACAAACATTCTTAAAAGATACAACTTCTATAAAAGTTCAATAAACACACGGCTTTAGTTTTGGTTAAGAAGCATCTTCAGCTATTCTCCCAAACACTTTCTTTTTTTAAACAAACGTAAGTAGACAGCATGCTCCAGCTTTCATTAAAGGCACTGCCCTTTCATTCCTGTACAGCTTAAAAGCACGGGAAGCAAACAGGATTTATGCTAGTGTCATCACAAACTGAACACTGACCCCTAGTTTCTGTTAATGCCTTTAACTGTTTTTCTTAAGAACAGAAATAAAGATATCACTCTTTGAAGCGTGAAATTCCATCCTAACTCCACACCGAGAGAACACACAGAACAATGCAAAAATTAAGACTACATCAAGTCCATCTGACACAGGAATTTCACCTATTTGTTATTTTTCCAACAGCAATGTATGATCACCTGCTTCGGAACTGTTCTTCAGCTGTCAATACTCCAGAACAACAAAAAAGGTTTAACAATGAAAAAGGGATGCCATTATGATACCTAAAGTTTTCGTGCATTCAGTTTCCAAATCAAAGCCACGCAGACCATGGCTTCACTGCAATTCTCCCAAGCCTCAAGCATTATTTGACCAGTCACATTGAACGTCTACTGCACCTTACATGAGCACCTTGAGCAAAGAGTTCAAGACAGGAGGAAGAAGGGGAGGAAGGAGAAAGGAAGAGGGTGGAGAGACAAGCGGCCAAAGAGAGCTCCTTTCTTCTCCCCACATCTTAAGACATCCTCACTCTACAACCACCGTGGCCACTATAATTCATTGAATTTGAAGCCTCAGTTGCCACATAGAAAACATTAAATGTAAATGGAGTCAAAGGTGTCTGTGTGTGCATGCTCACGTGTGTGTTTTGGAGTCAAGGTCCATCAGTTAAAGCAGTTTAGCCACAGATGCCTGATGCAAGCAAGAAAGCAACCAGAATGGACAGAAGGAGACAGATGCTCACCATTGCTCTGATTTTATTTTTTTTTGCATTATATGTATTGACCAGATCAGAACCGAGAATTAAACATTAAACCCTACGTATAAGAGGGATTCCCAAACTGCACACAAATTTAAGAAATAGTAGGAAGAACTTCACAGTGGAAGGCAACAGCCAGCATTCGCCAATTTTTTAGTTGTTAATTCTGTTTTAAAATTCTATAGTATACCATACGGTAGTGTGTTAGAAGACTAATGTTACATAAACTGACAGGCTCTCAATATGCTCTTTTCTCCCTCCACCACAAACTCCAAAACATAAATCTAAATAAAAAATTAATATAAATCCAAACATCTGTTTTTAATAAATTATTTCCCTATTTACCTCACAGTAACATAAGTATACCAAACTATTTAAACACAAACCCATTCCTCTAATACTACAGTTAAGTAGCCGGAACAGATTTTATACTGGAAATCCCTATTTTATATTTTCCTTGCTTTGGTGGGGGGGCGGGAGGAACATTTTCTTTTCATCAGACACTTTATTTCTAAATTAAATGCTCAAAGAAATTTATCCAACTCTGAAGTACTGATTAAACTTTCACCATTTTTATACATTTTTAACTAGCCTTATAGTTCACAAACATTTTTATTCCACTTTTTCAGAGATCGTAATAAATTAAGCTATCTGCCCTGGGTCAAACTGCGTGTCTGAATCAGCATTACATTTTAAGAACCGCAGCCCGCAGCTCATATGTAACCCAAATCACATCATCTCCAATACCACTTATGTCATACAGTGATTCAGATGCGTGTTACTGCCTTGAATGTTGATTGTATATTGTAGCATATTGTAGTGAGCTTTTAATACCGACAGAATTCACCACAGCACTAGAGGTTAACAACACATGATGAATTATGATGAAGTAGGAAGTGCATAAGCAGCTATAATACTGCATTTCCTGTGAGTTTTCAGAAAAGCACAGATTGCTTCTTTTGATCACTAACACACACAGAGTATGACTATCAATTTTGGTAAAAGAAGTAGAATGATTTTTTTTAAACTGGGCCATGAATTCTAAAGCAATGAAAGAGATCAAATCTAACATTACCAATTTTAAAGAGAAATAAAAAAAAAGCATCTGATATCTTAAAAATGTATGGGAAAGCATGAAAGTAGAATGTTACTAACATAGCTGAGACAAAACTTAACTGAGGGCTGGTTCACCATATATAATAATCATATATAATCATATGTAATCATTTCAGAAACACAAACACCTAGAAGTCTGCATCGTAAAATAATATTCTTATCAAAGAGTACAAAGTACAGAAAAAAGATGATGGCATGAGCCAAAAGAAAGTTCAGATCGTGATTCAAATGGGCCTCTGCCCACTTGCTTCATGTTGAATCTGAACAAAGTTAAAATCATAAATTTAGTCTGCTATGGCTAAGAATGACGGCAGCAATGAGACACCCCACTCCAGTGTTGTGTTGCTTGGGCTGAGCAACACAGCTCAGCCTGAAGAAACCATATTTACAGAATGCCATCTTGGCCCTCCATTTGGTGGGGTAACACGCCCAAGAAGTTACTCAGTTAAATTAAGTCTTTATTTCAGGTAATTTGGGAAAATTTGCAACAGCCCGCACAGAGGGCAGGCTAATCCAAGATCACTTTGCTTTAAAAATGAGCAAAACCATTTTAAAAAAAAAATTAAAAAATCCATCTACCACACTAAGAACTTATGAATTACCCTGATAAAAATCCCAACCAATAGGTTAACCTGCAATCAAGAACAGGAAGAGGAAGGAAGAACATTAGCATCTTACTTGTACTTCTTTTCCTCAGAGCTCAGGCTGATATTGCTATAGCTATATGATTTACAGCAACACGCATTGCCATTCTCATTTTTTTAGATTTTAGATTTTTCTAGCAGGATAGCTACATTACAGTGCATTGATCATAAGAGAAATCTGAACGACCAGAACTACAAACTTAGGAGAAATGTGAATACTCTGAACATATTAGGTCAAATTTCACATGAAGATTTGATCCCTTTCCCTATGCTCCCAAAAAAGTATTCCTTCTGATCTCTCAAGAAATTTTGATTATACAAACTCAATGGGTTTAACATGTAACTCAATATTGCTGTCCATAGCAATAGTTTCATAGTTTCAGCTATTTACCTTTCTCTTTTGGTCCCTCTCACAGGAAAGGAATTTTTGCCTCATTCTTGGTAGATTGTTTATTCTGAGGCAGATTCTTAGAGATACTTAATTAGAAACATTAACCCAAATCACTTTAAATATTTTACAGCTACCTCTACATGACATGTCTCCAAGTTATCCTGAAAAGTCTTCCAATTCCTAATTTGGGCCCATAGTCTTGTCTTTTCTTCTTTCAAGGTCACCAACATCTCTGGTCCCAAGATGTCAAAGCTGTTTGTAGAAAATGAGGTCTTTCTTTTTAAGAGCATTTTAAGTGTAAGATTCAGACCATCCTCCAATCTGGAAAATACAAAGAAAGTTCATGCTGCTGAATATACGCAGTAACTGCTCTGATCACCTCAAAGAGTATGGAAGACAGTAGCAGGAAGGCAAAAAAATACCCTAAAAAAACACACCTTCACAAGAAACAGATACAGAGAATACACTTAATAGATGTTCTTTACAGTAATATCAGAAGAGCTCTACACCTAAATACACATAATTCAGTCTTTACTATTTCCAGTAGCAAGTTGCCTAAAGTGGTAAAGCCCTCCATGCCTGATGATTCAAACATAGCCAAGCATGAATGGGAAAACTTCCCTAAAAACTACATAAATACACAATTTGTTAGGCTAGGTGGTGGGTTTTTTTTTTTTGGGTTTGGTTGGTTTTTTCTTGGGTTTTTGTGTGCTTTTTGAGTAAGTATCAATTGAGTCTGGCATAGCAGACTCCAAACCAATGACACATTTAGCACACTCCTTCACTTAATGACTTTTCACTCACATTTGCAATTATAATTCTCTGGCGATACCAGCTGCCAACAATAGCTCTCTCTAATGCTGATGGAAACAAGTTGAGAACTGCAAGGAGACGTCCATCATTCATACTGCAAAGTCCCTTTGCTTACCTTTGCTGAACAAGGACATATTTGCAGTGTCTGTTAACGTCAGCAGTCCAACAACTAAGTCTAGACCGTATTACTACATTGCTGGTAGGGGCCAGGGCGCCACGAGATCTACACACAGTGGAAGACAAATGTTCCCATTTTAAGGGCAATCCCACATGAACATATTCCAATCCTTGCAAACGAGTACAGTTGCAGATATGACAAATCCTGGCATTCTCGTGCTCTTAATTTTGGCAAGCAGAGTCTGGAGATTGTTACTGCAGCCTGTAGTTTGGAGGAAGTATGGCGTCGCAACAACATTTCCCCGGCTGTATAAAGTGAGCTCAACTCCTCCCCTGTAGCTACATCCTGAAGGATATCAGGCTGACAAGGGATCCGGACACCAGTTTCAATCCTAACATTGGTCCCACAGCACATACAATTTTTTTCTTTTAATTACTTCAAAGAAAATAAACTCAACCCAGCAAGCACGCAAGTCACAAACATAAGGTGAGCGCATGGCACTTGGTTTTACAAAGCATCTTTGTCCTTATTCGCAAGTTAATTGTTTTGCAATAATATGCAAGAGACCCATTCTTTTAAGTAGGTATATACACCCTGCTTCCACAACGGAAACAGTCCACACAGCAACAGCATGCAGTCATGGCATCCACTGCAGGATCAATCCCAAAATCAAAACAAAACCCATAAAATAAGAAAAAGAACAAAAAAAAAAAATCCCCAAAGATGTTTAAACTACTCTCCGAACGATTACCTCTCTCTAAAATGTAGATCTTGCCAACTTACTTCCAGAAAATTTTCAGGATTTACTGACAGTAATTGGAAACAGACATCATGTGCTGGCAAAACAGTTCATTTTGAAAAAATTACTCCATATTCTCTAATTAATCTTACATAGAACCTGACAAATATACTTAGAAAATTACTACTTTCATAGCCTCTCTCTCAAACACCACTTCCTCTAGAATCAAGCCACCTTATTCAATAATTTATAAGACAACAAGAATTAAAACAGACTTTCTTACACGGCATATATGGCAGGATTATAGCTGACAAAGTTGAGTCTTATTTCTCTACTTGGAACAAAGTAACATTTAACATTTACTCATTGGACTACAATAAGAACATGGGGCAATAAATTTAGTTTTTTTAGGAAGACAAAAGTTACTTTTAGTAGAATTTTTTTCTAAATGATAAAAATAAACTTTGATTGTTATACTGACTGTTAAAATTTTTGCTTACCAACTACCAAATTCATTAATCTTCTTTTGCTGTACTCTACATGGAATTACCAGTATCATCTAAAAAAATGTTATGGCATTCACAGGTGGTCTCTGACAAACACAAAAACTACCACACTCAGGTCTGAGGAAGTCAGAAAAGGAGGTACAGAGTACCACTAAACTGTAGAAGGCACATGGAACACAACCATTTGGAATTAGTTTTTAAAGATGCGGACAAAAAGATAATCATGAACAGTTAAAGATTTAGCAAAGGCAGACTGTACCCAAACACCCTCACATGAAGAGCTGCAAGCTGAACGGCACACCTAACATACTTTGACTTCAGGACAGCTGTCAAGACAGTCTCCCACCACAGTCTCGCCTGGAGCTGAGGAAGCCCCAGCTCAAGGACCAGCAGGGAAGCTGAGCTGGGAAACTGGCTGCGTCACTGGCTCACATGGCTGCAACCAACAGCTGAGTGTCCAGCTGCAAGCTGGCCAGGGAGGACCTGGGGCCAACACACGGCTCCAAACACACCCAGTACAAACCAGGGTGATGGCACAGACTGCGCCCTCAGCAAACTGGCAGGTGACAGCAAAGCAGAAGGGGCTGACACACGAATGGCAGCGCTTCCACCGAGACACAGACTGCGGTAAACCCCAGGATGGGGCCAAGAGAAACCTCAGTGGGTTCAAGAAGGAAAAGCACAAAGCTCTGCGCCCAGGGCAGAAGAACCCCATGCATCAGCACAGGCTGCGGAGAGCTGGCTGAGTAACAGCCCTGCTGGAAAGGGCCCAGTGCTGGGGCAGAAGCCAGATGAAATGGGGGCCAGCATCTCACCACCACCAAAGGCAAACCACAGAGAGGACTGCAGGTATGGGACATCATCCCTTCTCTGCCTGCCACTGGGAAGGCCACAGATACTGAGCACTCGGGTGAGGACCCTCACTTCAAGGAGGATGCTGAGGAACCAAGGAGGGTGCAGCCCTGGGCTCCTGCCAAGGTGCCCAGGGGCCTCAAGGGCATCACCCACAGGGAGAAGGAGATGGGCCTGTTTTCTCTGGAAAAAAGGGCTAGGGATCATCTAAGAGCTCTTGACAGCTAACCAGATGGGAACTATAAAGGCAGATGAGCCAAATGCTTTCTCAGCACTGTCAGATAGGATAAGAGCAAGCAATGGCCACAGCAAAAAGCAGCATGGAAAATTCAGGTTGGACATGACAACAAACTTTTCTCCCTAGGAGGCTGGTGAAGCCCAGGAACAAGCCTCCCAGACAGGCCATGGATTCTGTGTCCTTTGGGGTTTTCATGGCTTCATTGGACAAAGCCACAGCTGATCCACATTAAACTGTAGTTAGAGCCCTGCTTTGAACAAGTGGTTGGACCAGAGACTTCCAGAAGTGTCATCTGAATACTGTACTTGGAGCTTCATGATCTCATTAATTCCAGCAACTATAGCCTTGTTTAAATTATTATCCTCAGACATGATGAAGCCAGTAAGTCTTTGGAAAAAGAATTATCCATAGATGACATCAGTACAGACCTTCCTCTAAATAGTCAGGTGTTATCAATAGACTACACTGCTGGCAGCTCTGACAATTTGGGAATCACAAATATTTAATGTTAAAATATCTTAATTGGCTGGTGCCAAATATTTTAAAAAATAAACTACAGGGAATATAAAAATTGCATACCTAAGCCTACTGAATTGAAATATGCTGCCCAACACTATCCCACCGTTGTAGATTACTCATGGCGTTCTTCTGGGAAAAAAAACCACCACACATTCATGATTATAATTTTATGCCAGTATCTTTAAAAACAGGCAATATGAAAGATTTTCACTTGGCTTGCTTGTAGAAGCTACCTCAAATTGGATAAAGGCAGAAGAATATTTCCCACAAGACATTAATTTTGAACGTTACATTTTTAAAATGACACTCTTAAGCAGTACACAAGGATGCCTTACCTTTAAGGCTAGACATCAGATTTCAAGTCTGTTTTTTTCCTAGCAACACTCTATTTGGTTTCCTTACAGTATTAAATATATATTTTCAAATGAAAATAAATACACAAGTTGGATAATATGACTGCACTGGGTTTGTGAGGCAGGGTTTTGGTAGCAAAAGGCTACAGGGGTGGCTACTGTGAGAAGCTGCTAGAAGCCAATGATTGATAGAGCCAATGCCAGCCGGCTCCAAGACGGATCCGCCAAGGCCGAGCCCATCAGTGCCAGTGGTAGTGCCTCTGGGATAACAGAGTCAAGATGGGGAAGAAAACCCAGTGCAATAGCAAGAGCAAATGCAGCCAGTCAGAAGAGTGAGAAGATGCGAGAGGAAAACTCTGCAGACNGCCTGCACTGGAGCAGGCTCCTGGCAGGACCTGTGGCCCCATGGAGAGAGGAGCCCATGCCAGAGCAGGTTTGCTGGCAGGACTTGTGACCCCACAGAGGACCCACACTGGAGCAGTCTGTTCCTGAAGGACTGCAACCGATGGAAGGGACCCATGCTGGAGCAGTTAATGAAGAACTGCAGCCCTTGGAAATTACTCACGTCGGGAGGAGTTCATGGAGGACTGTCTCTGTGGAAGGGACCCCACCCTGGAGCAGGGGAAGAGTGTGAAGACGAATGAGCAGCAGACACAAGGTGTGATGAACTGACCCAAACCCCCTTCCCTGTTCCTCTGTGCCACTATGGGGAAGGAGGCAGAGAATTTGGGAGTGAAGTCGAGCCCAGGAAGAAAGGAGGGATTGGGGGATTTAGGACTTGTCTTTATTTCCCATTATCCTATTCTGCTTTGATTGGTAACAAATTAAACTCATTTCCCCAGGTTCAGTTTTGCCCAGGACAGTAATTGCTAAGTGATCTCTCCTTGTCCTCAATTCTTGACCCATGAGTCTTTCATCATATTTTCTCTCCCCTGTCCAGCAGACGAAGGCAGTGAGAGAGTGGGCACCTGGCCTCCAGCCAGGGTCAACCCACCACAATAACTCATCAACCTATTTTTTTTGTCACATCACAAATGCAGAGCTTGAATGATCAAAATTAAACCAATTACTCTCAAACTGTTTACTGTAACATAGGAGTAGAGGGACTGGTTCCTACTAAAACTCACTCCTAGGACCACACAGATTAAGTAACAGCTCAATGCAATAGACAAAACAGCTTGGTGAAGGGGAAACCTAGGTTATTCACCCGATATTATAATCCTGGGGTTTTTTGGGTACTTCTGGTCCAGCAAACTCTGGATTATCTCACGCTGTCACTGAGTTTCACAGTAAGAATGAAGTGTACTCAATCAACAAGATTAGTAGCTGAAATCAGCTCTCTCTTCCTTGCATTGACTGGTGTTTTTCACACCTTTTGGTGAACGAACCAATGTATTAATCTATTAAAAAAACCAAACCAACATACATCCACATTAGCAGTAGTGTACTGCAACAGGAGGAGATAAACAGAACAGGTTGTGCTGAAGACCAGAATCAAATTACACACATTCCAAGGGTTTCTCTTCAGAATTAACTTCAGCCCTACCTATGGCCTAAACAGCCTTAAACCAAATGCATTAGCCAAGTCCAAAAGCACACCTTTCCTTTTTTTATATCCAAAAGACATCAATATTTGTGTTCCACAAGAACTGCAGAACAGGAGTTGGAGACCATCAGAACAGTCATGTCAAAATTGTATTCCTGATCCCAGTTAAAATATGTGTAGTTGTGCAAGTCGAATCAGTTTGGTGAGGTCCCCGCTAGGTGCCAAACTAAAGTAAATGGCAGGAGAAGCATGTAGAGCAGGAAATCCTTTCTGGAGCTTTAAGCCATTAGATAATTCAGCAATACAAATTTGAGTAATATCCCAATGCAGTTTCATTTGGCAGCAAATTTTCTAAAAACATTGGAAATCTACAGGTCCATTCTGGGGTGCGTATCAATGTTCACATCAAGAAATACCCTAAACCTGCATTGCCAAATGCTATCCGGTCAGAGCTAATTCTACTATTTGGAAAGCCCTGCTCTGAGCGGTATTTAAAAAAAATTTGTAGGATCTGCTACAAATTACTCCTACATGCAGTCCTGGAAAAGTACTCTCACAAAGAGAATTATTTAGGATTCATCTTCTTCCTCTATTTTTCATATGAAAGCAACCAAACAACAACAACAATGTATTTCTTACAGGAAAAAACAGGATCAGCAGCCAAGAATGCTATTTTTCAGTCTATAGTGACAGGTATTCTAGAGATAATAACGCAGAGTTATTCCAAAGTTAATCCTTAAGCAATTTTTATTAGCTGCATTTTAAGTCCCAGGACCTAAACATTTAAATTTTACACATGCCTACAAAATACAGACTAAAGCATGAACGCAACAATTACATGCAGCCGAGATCTTCGTCACACTTCAAGTAGAAAACAACTGCGCAGTAAGAACATCATTTAGTGCAATTTAATATTGCTTTATAATTATCTTAATGAGGGAGGCTGTTGCACAATAACCATTCCAAAACCATGAAGAGAATACTCACACCACAGAGCCTGACTACTGGTGCACTTTCAGGATGGTTTAAATTGAGCATGGTAACAGCAGTATTGCAGAAGAGAAGTCCTGCTCTATCCACCTTCCAGCTGAGGGACTCCTGCTTCCTCCGCCGTTACAGGAATTTTATAATTTCATGATGCAATTTACTTGGACAAGCACTATATTAGCTGCAAACTAATCCTGGAGAGAAGGAAAAAAAAAAAAAAAAGATATAAAAGGGTTAGTTTTCTGCTATAGCAGGTGGCTGATCTCAGTTACTGGATGGCAGTACAATCCCTAGCACTGACAGGAAGGGGGTACTGTATAGGGCAGGACTGCCTGTTTTGGTAGCAATATAGCATTAAATTAATATAATCACAATAGGAACTTTTCCCCCTTGCTCCCCCAGGAAAGAGTAGCAATACTTAAGACCTCTTGTATCAACATTTTGAGTAGGGAACAGCAACACGAACAAGCTATATATCTCAAAGACACAATAAAGAAGAAAAAGTCATTTGGCAAAATCATGCTCCCTTAAAGACAGTATCAACTTTATAACCATTTAGATGTAGCTTCCATACTTCCACGCCTTGCCATGGGAAACTGACATTTGAGAACAACCAGCAGAGGAACATCAAGCTGCCTTTCACTCTCCAGATCAAAGTTCACCCCAACTGCAAGTCCGAGAACTGTCCTTCGGCAATGTTTGCTAACACCGCATGCAAAGGTGGAGCTGTCCCCACAGCCAGCTATGCCAAACAGCAGACTCCACCTCCACGGAAATCAGCTGCGTAGGATTTACACGGCAATCACTTTTCCCAAAAGCTGGACAGAGTGAGAAGTCGGTCTGCGTTACCGACGCTCCACCTGCTGGTGTGCAGACAGTACAGATTAGACCAGAGAGCATCCTGACCTTGCAGGGTCAACGACAAACCAAAAGAATGCAAAAAATAGACAAAAATGTCTCAAGTATTCAGAAGCATGTAAAGCACCTCAGGCAAAACCTCCCCTGAAGACCTTGGCAATACAATACATTTCTGAATACTAACATTGCTGAGAAATATTTGTGAAAGCCTTTCACCAAGGATGCTGTTCTGTCCTCCTTTGGTAGCTGGCTGGCTACTAACACACGAGCATTAGTTACTTCATTCGGTCAAGGGTACAGCTTTGCAGAAAAGTTTGTATGAGAGATGCAAGTTATGACCAAAAATGGAGCTTCCACGCAAAAAAGAAGGCATTAAGTCTAGAGTTTCTACATTATAAATTTGATTTTATCAGGACTAAGTGAACTTTGTACTACAGCCCCAAATAAAATCTCATTAAAGCCAGGCTTCTCCCCAAAGAAATGAACTGAAAAAAACATCTTAAAGCTGCTCACCTCATTTCACCACACCGACAGATGAAAAATATGTTTATAAAAATAAGCAAACATGTGGCTTTTCATAGGAATCATGCAATCAGTTCATAAAACAGAAAGTTCCATGTTCCCTGAAAGAAGTTTGAAGAGCAAGGATGCTACAGCTCTCAAGACTTATTCCACCTGTTGAAAGAGCTGAAAGGCATCTTTATTCAGCTTTCCACAACAGCTATCATCTGTTTCATTTGCTTTTTTTATAGGCCAAAGAAACCAGGATAGGTAACTGAAGAAAACTCTCAAGGTTTTTGGAGACTGACTCAATTTGTAAATCAGCTATTTTCTTCACTCTTCTACGTTGTTTACCTGCAAGTGTGGGACAACTACCTGAAAGCACTACTTCTATTCTTTATCTGAGCGACCAACTGCAAATTGTCAGTTTTGCAAGACTGTTCTCTCTCAAGCACAGGTCAGCAGAGACCATCCCAGCTCAACAGAAATGTTGTAAGAACATAAAAAAAATCCCTCTAAGGAATCAAATCAAATTAAAAAAAAGAAAAATTCGTTTAGTGTGCAGTCTGTAATGTTCTTCCAATGTGAAGAACGAAAACGTAACTGGTAGTAGAGCAACAAGCCTCAGCCATAGCATTTCCAGAACAAATGTGTTCTGTGGAAATCATTAAACAAAAGTTAACTTGTGTAACAGGACCGGTGAAGGTACAGTTACAGAAATGCTGCAAATACAGGCTTCCAGTCCTTGTGTTAAATAAACTTCAGCACCAACACCACATGAAAACTCACTCTCCTTCCACAAAGCCACAAGAAGTCAGCTGCCTTAGGCTCCACTTAAATGCAAGAAAGAGTATCATAATTGGTAATATTTGTCAAACTCCATATGCAAAAGAAATCTCACATTTAATCTTTCAAATTCCAATTTAACTGCAATACTATTTAAAAGCAGAACTCCGAACTAATTATATTCTCCAACTTAAAACAGGAAACATCACAGAGTTATCAATAACCTGTACACCACAGTGCTTCAGTCTCCAATGATCCCAAAGTCCTATCTGTGCAAAGAATAACCAGCCAGCTAAAGTAACTTCTTGATTCTACAGGAGGTGAAGGAATGACCTAAGTGGACAGCCACATAGTTCAAGTTAAACAGCGTATTATAAACTGTCTAAACCATTCAGGAAAATTCTGCAATAGCAGATGTGTACCAGCAAACGGACAGAAAACCAGTATTCACCTTTTCATTTAAAGCAGGTGACTTAGGAGAACATTCCCCTTTCTACAAAAAGAAAAATAATTAATGATTAACAGCCTGGGAATTGCAGCAGAGGTTTGAGTTTACTGGGTTGCCTGGTATTCTTCAGAGAAATTGAAAAGCAATACTACGCGTAACAGCCATTCAAGCTGTGTAAATAAAATTCTTGTTTCTTAATTTACACATAAGCAAGAAGTCAGACATCATTAACTACAGCAATAAGGAACTTCACACTGAAATTTGTGTTGCATAAGAAAAAGCAACAAATAAACCAGTATTTCTCCCTGATATTACAGTATACAACTTCACTTTAACATTCAAAATCACAGCTTCAATCAATTTGTTAGAACCAAGGAATGTTTAAGTACACAGATTCATTTTATTTCCTGAGTTTGTACTGCTTCTAGTTAATAGTTGTCATAACCTGACCAAACTGAACCACTAACTTAGCAGTTCCCGATTCAACTGGTGTGTTTATCAAGACAAGTCATTTAGTCACCATATTCAAAGTGAAAAATCTCATTGTAAAATTTTGATTAGGCTTTTGAACTCAAAGTAGTCATACAGGCTGAAACCAAATGAGAAATACGGGACCAACAATCACGCCTAATCACACAATATCTGAGGATATCAACTACTACATTTATTTTGTAATTAGTATGAAAATGATTGGATCAGATGCAGCACCTAATTTTTCCAAGCTAGAGTAACTGGAGAAAAAAAAAAAAAAAGAGAGAAGAGTCAAAATAGATGTGTATTTTAAGCAAAGAAAACAACACAAGTTTCCCTGTTTAAAAAAAAAATAAAAATCTGTCTTATATGACAGTTGATTCAAGTTTTGAATACGGCAAGCTCTGTTTAGCGTTGTAATTTTTTTTCTGCTATAACAGCTAGAGATACAGCATACCAACCTCCATAAAGCTCTGGAAGTTACCTTAGTTTTCCTTGATATTTCCTTGAAATACTCCCTGGATCTATTCAGAACAGATGAGAGACAGGTTGCAGAAGAACTAGCCTCCCTGATGCCAGAATATTCCCAATGTTGCGGTGACCTGAAAGTGCCTGATCCTGGCAGCAGACAGCTTAGTTATCCCACAGCAAAGGGCTATGTGAAAAATTAAGACACTCTTGACAGGAGATCAGAGGTTGAGGCTCACAGAACCACAAGCATGAAAAACATTATTGCAAACACTGCCACCTTCTTATTTGGCTAAAGTATACACCTGTCAAACTAATACTAAAAATCAGTTAGTGGTAGTATTTCTTGCCTTAACCTAATTTGATGGGGAAAAAATATGTTTACTTACCCTTCTAGGGGTGAGTGCAAAATTGATTACTCTTAAGTTAAAGTTTTACTGGTTAAGTTTACTGAACAATAATTTCAGACAAGCAAAACTCCAGAAGTGGTAGATTGAGGGGCAATGATGAGAAAGAATATTTATTTACAAGCACAATCCATATATAACCAGTCAGTTAAAGTTTATCAGCAGTGCTAATAATACATCACATGTGGCCTCTATAAACAGCTAGAGATAGTCTCGGAAAACATCAGGTGGACCAAACACATTACACTAAGTTTATAAGTACATTGTAAGAATGTAGTATGTTAAAATAATGATGCGTATGAAGCATGGACCAGCCAGCAGAATTAATACGGGTAAGAAAAAGCCTTTAAGCACAAAGGTGTACATCTCCAGGAAGAGCCACAAACAAAAAGAGTTTTCACACCCCCAGCCAAAGCACCAGTAAGAATGAGGCAAAAGAAAGGAAGATGTGATGGAAAATTCACCAAAAACCAAAGTTAACAGCGACGTGAGAATACTGCTATGAGGACTGTACTACTCTCCAGGTCCAACAGCTGAGACATGCCTTAGAAATTCTAGGTAACAGCAACTAAACAGGTCACCATTTGCTTAAACCAGAACAATTTCCAGTCTGTTCTACTTTTACCCTTTTGTTTCCATTTTTTAATCTTACTAAATAACTCTGCCCTCTATTTTACTACTCTGTTTTCCTGGTACAGAGGATATGGGGAAAGGAGACAGCCTGGTGAAGGTTAAAAAAAAAAAAGGAAGAAATACTCTGTGCCTGCAGCCCTGAGCAGCCTACAGCGTGGGATATACGCTTAGGAAGCACATGCACTAAGGAGCATTTTCTGCCAAGGTGCAGAGGGTCACCAGGGCATCTTCTGTTGCCAAGCATCAGCTTTGGGAAACAGCACTTTCCAGAAGGTACAAATTTGAGCCTTTTCTGATGGTTATCAACAGTACACAGCATACACAAAACTGTGGACGCACACTGTGATTTCTGCACATAGAAGTACTCGGTTAGTGCACTGACCACTCCAAATGATGAGCTGAGCAGTTTAAGATAAGGCATAAAGAGCCCAGTCTTCCAATGTTCGAAGTGTTTCTAAATGTTCCTGAAGAACGATGACCCTCATCTGGCCAAACCATGCTGTATCTGCAGCAAAAACAATGAAGTGAATGAAGAAAGTCCTCTGAGGCTCATCTGGGATTTTGATTTATCATACTCATGCTAAGCTTCCAATGTTCATTCTCCACACAGCTCTTGCACAGCAAAAGATTTGTTTGGGTCTAACTTATTTTATTTCTATATTCTTTGTATAAAATGCTCACATTCTTACAAATTCCACTAATACCACTTTGATATCTAAAATCGTGTTGATTCAGTGTGAAACATAAGAATTGAACAGCCTTTTTGTAGTTGAGCTTCCTTGTTCCCACAGGATTCAACATGCCCTCAGACATGAAACAATCTTATCTAGGGCACTTCTTGTGAATATTTTAATCTCTTTTCCTTTATCTTTCTAACCTTCATTTCTGCAGAAATATAGACTTAATTCCCTCAACCTCCTTGTGCTGTTAAAACTCTTTACTGGCATTGTTCAGACTGAGGCATCCTGAGAAGGCAGTAACCAAGGAACAAACTGATATTACTAGAAGGTAACTTCAGGCATAGAAAACTTCTGTATTAAATAAATTTTAAACTGTAAGGTGGGTTGTGCTGCTTCTCATTGAATGCCAGCTCCGAAAAAGCAATGCCTCTGTATTGACTAGCAGGGCATTCACCAGTTAGACCAGGTCACTGCTGCTGCAAGCTTATGGAACTTCCTAAAAACTAAATAATAATAATAATAAGGTTGGTTTTTTTATTATAATCTTTTTTGATTCAAGAATCAGTGGGGGAAGATTTTTTCCATTTCTGGACTTATTATTATTTTTTTTTTTATAATCCTTAGCGCTGTGCTAGGTGTTACAGATCACGTGTTCATCAGTACAACCATCCCTTTGTTCTTCATCACAGACAGCTACCCAAGAAGTTTTCACACTAAGTTTGTTTACATAATTTATTGTCTCAACTACATCTTGCTACCTTCTAGACAGTTTCACAAAAACCCCAACCCTACTGTCATGCAGCACATTCAGCACTAAGATTTTAGAACATTTTAATATAATTCCATGTTATACATGGTACAGATAGATCTGAATAAATGTGCAGGTGGTGTTTACAAAACCAAGCAGGTTTTCGTAAGGTTTTCAGGCCCAGATAGTTCTGAAAGCACTAACTTTTCTACTCATCCCAGAAGCTCCCTGTGACAATGGCAGGCATGCTTCCACCATCATAGATGCTTCCAGGTACAAAATTTTTACCTCTGTTCCATAGATAACAACAGGAAAAATCCCTATCATGTTAACTAAACCAAAAATGCAAGCAGTGTGCAAACAGCATGAGAACTTGCACAGCCTATTCAGCTTGTTCTCAATCTGATTATTCACCTGTTTTGTACTGACTGCCATCTGCCCACTCCTCCTCCTGTCTGTTTCTGACACAAACTTTGTGCCATCTC
>VWZZ01001017.1:16271-40863 GCA_013399095.1 Psophia crepitans | reverse complement strand
AACGAAACTGGTGAAGGGGCTGGAGCACAGGTCTTATGAGGAGCGGCTGAAGGTACTGGGGGTGTTTAGTCTGGAGAAGAGGAGGCTCAGGGCAGACCTTGTTGCCCTCTACAACTACCTGAAAGGAAGTTGTGGTGAGCTGGGGGTCGGCCTCTTCTCGCAGATAACTAGTGACAGGACTAGGGGGAATGGCTGCAAGTTGTGCCAGGGGAGGTTCAGTTTGGAGCTTAGGAGAAATTTCTTCTGGGAAAGGGTGGTTGGGCATTGGAATGGGTTGCCCAGGGAGGTGGTGGAGTCACCGTCCCTGGGGATATTTAAGGAAAGGTTAGATGCAGCACTGAAGGACATGGTTTAGTGGTTAATAGGTGGTGTGGGGACAGTTGGACTGGATGATCCTTGAGGTCTCTTCCAACCTTAATGATTCTATTTTATTCTATTTTAGACATGATGAGTTTTGAAACTACAGTTTTAAAGCCAAGGAAAATCCCACCAACTCGTGCCCAAGAAGTCAGGAGTTGTCAAAACAAACATTCCTATTTTCTGAACTGCCCAGTCTGCACCTTCTTGTGTTTCTTTCCTCTGTGCCCTATAGAAGAGTAGAAGTGTAGCTGTGGTCAACAGGCACATGACCTTCGCTGAGGTTTGTTTAAGCCTGAAGAGAAGGGTCTGTGACCTTTGCAAGTCATCTGTGGCACCTTGCGGCTGGCTTTAAGCTTTGCAGCAGTTACTGTACTCCTAACTTGTTTTTCAGTCATAGCGCGTCATGCACTCCGCCGGTGTGTGTAAGCGGTGTGCATGCAAGTGTTGCTGCGTGAGTGCTCAAGGGAGATGCAGGCAGGCAGAGATGCATCACACCTGTGGATTTCACAGGTACATTTTCATTATACCGTGGATTGAAAAGCCAGTCAAGCTGTACAAGACTCTTGCTCGCAGCAATGCACCCCAGATTTGTCTCATTTAAAAAGCTTATGAAAATTATTTTCCTTGTGTTTTCCTTCCCATACTAGCTGTGGAATAGCTGCGTTGCATTGCACTGCACCCTTTTTTTTATTTTTGCAGCCAAGTTGCTTTGTACATGTTAGCTTATTAATGTTTGGAGCTCTTCAGGAGCAGAGAGGGAGGCATTTGCATGTCTTTGAGGCAATTATCCAAAAATCGTATGAGATGCCTTAAGCTTTGTGTAATTCAGAAACTAAGAGGGAACACTTATGCATACTCCAAATTAGGAAATATTGAGGTCTGAAGGTTTGTATTATTATTTTTAAAATGCAGCAAAAAGTTCGTAAACTTTCTGGGAATGCCTTCAAAGGAGCAGCTGGAACAGGAAGGGGCACTGAAGCTTGGAGGAGCCAGGGTTGCTCATGCTAGGGATGGTCATAGAAGTAATGGCTTGGTGGATTCAGAAACTCATGGTCGATGAGGCTGACCACCTGGCACATGAGCTTGGATGAGGTGCCCAGCTTGGCGACAGGTGGTTTTCCTCCTGAGCATTAGCTCTGTCAGCACAAACCCATTAATCAGTTTTAAATAAATGTCACTGTAAATACAGAATCTGGCCTGAATCTGGAAAAATGCTAAGGACCTCCATCACTTTTTCAATGAAACTGGAGTTGCAGGTGGTCAGTCCTTTTGAGAATTTGCTGCTGTTCTGTGAAGACACAGAAAGAAACCGTAAAAGACTGTAAAAACTCTACGTTTTTTCCTAAAGAATATCTGACCTCATGAAAGGAAAGTTATAGTCTCTCTTCTCTTTGTTACCAATGATGTAAAACTGGTATTTAAATGGTATTTTCTCTTGAAAATACATTGGAAATATAAAAATTAAAATGGTGCAATAAAAAGCATCCACATTTACTAGTTACCTTCTCCCCATCTCTGAAAAACTCCCTAAGAAACCAACCAAACCAAAAAGCAAACTAAGAAAACCGGGGTTGCTGGCTCATTGATGTAACAGTAAAAAAAAGTCAGACCTGCCGAGAAATTTCTTGTTATTTTCAGTACTGCTCGATATGTCATTTTTGTGGAGCACTACGTTCTGGTGGTGCCTGCTGATGTGGTAACAGTAACGATCTATCAGCATTGCCTTTATAAACCTCGTCTTTATAACCTGGATGGGCACATTTGCTATTACTTGGTGTTTGTTATAAAAACATTCAATTTTCTTTTTAATGACTTGATAATTTTTAAAGCAGAAAAATATAAAAGGTTTCAGACTGCAAAAAATAAAAGCGGTTTTAAAAAAGAGAGAAGAATCTACAAATGACACCGTTGTTAATTATTTTTAGTAGTAACAGCAGTAAGTTTTATTTGTATTGCAGTAGTGCCTACAGAGTATACTCTGTAGTATTAGGTGCTGCACAAAAACTTGAATTTTTTTAATGGATTTAGTGCTGGCAGAAGGTGTTGGACTGAAAACCTTATGAATTCTTTTTTTTTTTTTTTTTTTTTTGGCTCTTTGATAGTGCCCTAGTATCTGTCTGAGATTTGGCTTTTATTGTGATAGATGTTGTACATGTACTCAATTATCTCAGTTGTGGAAAGCACTTTAACGCATGCTTACCTTTAAAAGGCAGCTTTAACACTCGCTGTGGAAAAGAGCATTTTTGCAGAGCAGAGAACAAGCATCATCCCATAAAGCATATAAAGCACATATTTCTTGCAAGGCCACACTGTAGAGGTGCAGCAGAGAGATCTGAGCAGCCTCCAGATGTGCTGCTGTGTTTACACGGCACTGAAGACATGGGCTGTTGGCTCGGATGCTGGAAGCAGGGCAGCTGTGTTAGCGCAAAACTTGCCACACTAGTCTGCAGGTACTCCATGGAGCTACCTAGCCTGGTGGACCTCTGAGCTGGTGAGACCATGCAGCTGCTAGGCCCCAACCCAGTGAGGCCCTGAATGTATGTTTTCCTTGGCTCTGTCTTGCACAGGGAGGATGTACTCCTTCAGCCTAAGGCTCAATTCCTACTTACTGCGGTAGGGTTGGGCTGCTACACCTGTGCAAACCTCCCATGGAGTTTACAGACTCTGTACTGACTAATCATGGAATCATAGAAACATAGGTTTAGGATGGAAAACGCCTGGAAGATCATTGAGCATAGGAGGTTCTGGGTTAACATCAGGAAAAACTTTTTCACCGTGAGGGTGACAGAGCACTGGAACAGGCTGCCCAGAGAGGTTGTGGAGTCTCCTTCTCTGGAGACATTCAAAACCCGACTGGACACATTCCTGAGTGATGTGCTCTAGGTGGCTCTGCCTTGGCAGGGGGGGTTGGACTAGATGATCTTTCGAGGTCCCTTCCAACCTTTGTGATTCTGTGATTCTGTGACTCCAATGGTAAACCTAACACTGCCAAGTCCACCACTAAAACACGTCCCTAAGCACCACATCTACCTGTGTTTTAAATGCCTTCAGGGATGGTGACTCAACCACTTCCCTGGGCAGCCTGTTCCAGTGCTTGACAACCCTTTTGGTGAAGAAATTTTTCCAGGTGTCCTATTGGTGACCCCAAAAAGGCAGGGGGGCAAAAAGCACACTTTGCTCTCCATTTTATGGAGGCCTTCATGTGGGTACTGGTACCCCACTAAGTGTCTTGCCCAGAGTCAAAGAGGATTGCACAGCACAGACACAGTTAGATCCCAGGTTCATACACACAAGCATGTTTCTGACACAGTGGCTGTGTCCCAGGCTCCTTCATTTGTAGTCAGTGCCTCGTACGGGATTTGATCTGTCCAGAATCCCTTCTGGATGGATGGCTTAATACAGTCTAATTGCTTTTTTCTGCCTTCAACTAAGCTTGTCAGCAGTGTCAGCCTATGATGTAGTTGAAGATAAAAGCAAACAAAGGAATTGAAGCACTTCTAGTTTTAGTAATATACAGTTTATCCCTTTCTCACTATCTAGTCTTGAGCACCACATTCTCAAATTTAATTTTTACTTTAGTTTTTATGGATTAACCGTTATGTTTTGGACTGGTTCTAATCACACACGTACTAACTCTTTGGCTGGATGCAGCATGCGCAGAGAAAGCTTATTTCACTCTTTCTTCATGACAAGTCACGCACACTGCTCATGTAGATTCACATTTAAGCCTCCCTGTCTCGTGATGCATTGTGCTGCCTCTAAAGACTAAGTGAGCAGTAACTTTCATTAAAAAAAAATCATAAATACATTTTACTACTCGGACTTAGTGCAAATGCACAACTGACTCGTTGGCTCGATAGATGTAATTGCTCTCAAGGAGCCTTTACAGTCTATTGTTTCAATTATAAGTGAATTACATAGTCTCCAAGTACTTACTCACTTTGCTTTCAAGGAGAGTGAAAACACCAAGTCAAAGCAGGAAATTAGACAAAAAGGACATCATTTTATTGAAACTCTTCACTTTCTGAATGAGGAAGGGAAACACATCAAGCACAGTCCAAGCCATTTGTGAATGGCGTATTTTATCCTTCTGAAACCATTACAAGCCCTAAAGTGCATGAAATCAGATGCTGAGAGAAGGTGGCAAAAATCGAACGTAACATACACACAGAAAAGGCAAGGTTCGTGAGGGATGAGGCAAGGAATCGAACGAAATAATCTTTCTTCCTGTGATAAGTGATTGGGCAAAGTGAAAAGGAACAAAAAGCAAGGATCAGGATTAGATCTCTGAGAAACAGAACTGTATTTTCATAGAATCACAGAATCGTTAAGATTGGAAGAGACCTCAAGGATCATCCAGTCCAACCGTCCCCACACCACCTATTAACCACTAAACCATGTCCTTCAGTACCACATCTAACCTTTCTTTAAACACCCCCAGGGACGGTAACTGCACCACCTCCCTGGGCAACCCGTTCCAATGCCCGACCACCCTTTCCCAGAAGAAATTTCTCCTCATCTCCAACCTGAACCTCCCCTGGTGCAACTTGCAGCCGTTCCCCCTAGTCCTGAGTCCTGTCACTAGTTATCTGCGAGAAGAGGCCGACCCCCAGCTCACCACAACTCCGTTTCAGGTAGTTGTAGAGGGCAATAAGGTCTCCCCTCAACCTCCTCTTCTCCAGACTAAACAGTCCCAGTTCCCTCAGCCGCTCCTCATAAGACCTGTGCTCCAGCCCCTTCACCAGCTTCGTTGCCCTTCTCTGGACACACTCCAGGGCCTCGATGTTTTCCTGCTGTTTTACCTAAGTAAAAATGCTTCTAGGATCTGGAACTTTCAGTACCACATGCTCGCCATCAGAAATCATGACATTCTTCAAGAAATTATAGCAAATGCTAAAATCAGGCAGCAGGAGCACAGATGTGACATTGCTTTGTGAAAGATGACCATCAGGTAACAGGCCTCCCAAGACAAAGGAAAGATATGGCAGTGTTTTGCTGACCACTTTGAATGAGTTTATCATAAGCGAATGAAAATAGTCTGCACCAGCAGAACTATGCACAAACAATAAGCAAAGATATTCTGTATATTTCCTCTATAAAGTGCCTGGTATTGTAATAATTCCAAATTTACACATAAAAATATTGGTGTTTCAACCTTTATTTCATCAAGAACAATTTATTTATAAGCTGGAGCATGAATGCTTAGATGAATCCCTTGGAATTTTGGATCAAAAGATCTTCACATGTTTAATTTTCTAGGAGAGGATCGACAGCTTCGTTCCAGTGTGCAAGACCCTCTGAAAAATCCCAGATTCAACCGGCATCAAGAAGATAATATCCATGGAAACATTGTTCAAATATCGCAGAACTGCGTGCACTGCCAACATCCCACAACCACTAAACAGAAAAAAATATACAGAGTGGTTTGTGGTGTTGATGGAAGGAGATCCGTAGCTCCTTGAAAGGGCAGTGAAATGTTTGTTCACTTATCTTTTGGTGACTGGTTTGGAGGCACTGCACTTTGGTTGTGATCTGTGTCTGGGTGCTTTAAACTGTGGGCATGATTCTTGAGGAAGTTCCTAGTGGAGGTTTTCTTTGCCCAGAGGGAGGATTGAGTGAACTCATGGAAGAGACTACAGGGAAGCAAGTGGAGAAAACATGGGGTCCAGAGATGGATTCAAGAATGAGGGAAGGCTGTACAGACAACTTAGAGTTTGCAAACTTCTGCTGAAAGCAGAGCCAGGAGGGCAGGGCCCCTCTGGAGCACCAACTATGCAAGCATGAAGTTCAGTCAAAGAGACAAGCCCAAGCAGGAAAACATGGATAGACAACCAGGCTTGGTGCCTGAAAGGTTAAAGAAGGAAAGAACAGCAAGGAAGCACACTGTGCCCTGCCAAAAGAGAAGAGATAACATCGACCCTAATCAGGCACTGAGATCTAGAATAAGAACGTGATACACAGAAGAATATGAAAGCTCCTGAACACAAAGCCAAAAAAAGATCCTACTCGGCATACCTTTGCCCACAGCTGATCCACAGGAGAATGCTTAGGACAGAGTAAGTGCTCCGTCGCAGCACACCATGTCACATGAAAGCTTGCTGAGAAACATCTTGACGTAGCTGGGCTCCACAGTTGTGGACTTTCTACTGTTTTTGAGGACCCTTTTCTCTCAGCCAGGCAGCATGCATGCAAGAGATCCTCTGGCAGCACCTACTGGATTGGATCTAAGCGAAAATAGGTGGAAGAGATCCTGCTTTTGCAAGGATGCTCTGCTAAGCCATGCTGGATCTGGGGAAGTTTTGGCAGTACAGAAGTGTCAGTGCAGCGTTCTGGGGGACTGTAAACTCAAGCAGCAAGGCCCACCAAATTTAGGCATCTTTGACTTTTGGTTGTAATTGAGCAGAACTACTGGGAACCACACTTCTTAGGCAAGGTCACATCCAGGCTCTAGATGAGTGAAAGGATGTGCATGGCATGGCTGCTTCACATGATCTGAAAGTGGTACTGCCAAGGCCAAGGCCACATGTGTGGTAAGAGCTCCCTCCCTTTATCTTTGCTCCTGATTTTAGGTGGCTACATTGAGCTGAAGCCCTACACTAGGCAGTTTCATCTTTGATTGCCTTCCATTCCTGAGGGATTTCTAAGCAACTCTCTGCAAGGAGTCCAGTTCTGCATCAGTTCACCTCCATGCCAAAGCAGTCATAGAATCATAGAATATCCCAGAGCTGGAAGGGACCCATAAGGATCATGGAGTCCAACTCCTGGCTCCACACAGGACCAGTCCAATCAGAGCAGATGACTGAGAGCATTGTCCAGATTCTGCTTCAACTCAGCCAAGCTCGGTGTGGTGACCACTGCCCTGGGGAGCCTGTTCCAGTGCTCAACCACCCTCTCAGGGAAAAACCTTGTCCTGATCTCCAACCTAACCCTCCCCTGTCGCAGCCTCAGTGCATTGCTTTGCAGCTGTCTGCTACCTCTGTCCTAACAATTAAAACCTTCAATGGACCATGCTGTGGTCCTGAAGGCAAGTGACATTGAAACACTGATGCAGATAAACATCCCCACACACCACATCCAGCTTACCAACTGGAAACCATTCAGTGTTTCTGACATTTCCTGTCTCTCTTGGTTGTGTCACCATCACCACCATCAGAGATGTTATGATTTCTGACATTAATTTCTCCAGCTGCTGGGTCACTGTCTGGGACCTTTTCATGCATGATGGTCAACTGAGACTCTGCCAGTACAGGTGATATCCGTACTCCAGAGTTGCAGCATCATGTGGCCTTTGGGTTACATCTTGTAAAACCAATGCTGCTCGCAACCACCAGCACCCACCGCCAGTCGAGTGGTGCTGAGCTTTTCGTTTGACTGTGTCTGTCTCTTCATGCACCCTTAAATCCCCAGGGACTTTGTTACTAGTGAGACGTACTTTTCGTTTTTTTGCTGGACAAAGTGCCGACAGCTTACGTTTGTTTTTCTCTGGGGCTGCACAGAAATCTAAAAGCACTAAATACAGCTTGGAATCTGACTCTTTTTAAGCTTTACTATTAATTATTACTTTGATCCCATTCTTTGCTACCCATGGGACGAGTGATGGTGGCAACTTGAATTGACGTATCTAAACCACACGCGATGCCAAAATTCAGGTTCAGAGACTTACAGTGTACAGGACTTAGCTATGTCAGCTACACTCTGTCTAACAAACTGACTCGGTGTGCAAAGTCACCTCTTATCTGTAGCATCTCCCAGTAGAATCAATTTACAGTATTATCTAGGACAGGTACATTGTTTCCTCTAGTCAATAGTGGGAAATCTATGCCTGTCTAGCCTCTCAGGATCTGTGTTTGCAACACTGTTGGCACAGGCTCTTTGACCTGACTTCTGGTTCCAGTGGCACACGTCAAACATTTTTTTCATTGTTTTTCATTTGCCACTTCTCTGGCAGGGCTTTTATCGTGTTTGATCACTACAAGATCTCTCTTTTTTGTTTTTTTAGTCCTTTCAAAAGTTTTCACTAACAATACCAGTTGGAGTGAAATCCAACTGGCGACCGGTCGTGAGTGGTGTTCCCCAGGGGTCGGTGCTGGGGCCCATCCTCTTCAACATCTTTGTTGATGATTTGGATGAGGGAATTGAGTGCACCCTCAGTAAGTTTGCAGACGACACCAAGTTGGGGGGAAGTGTCGATCTGCCGGAGGGTAGGATGGCTCTGCAGAGGGACCTGGACAGGTTGGATCGCTGGGCAGAGGCCAACGGGATGAGGTTTAATGTGGCAAAGTGCCGGGTCCTGCACTTTGGCCACAACAACCCCAGGCAGCGCTACAGGCTGGGGGCGGGGTGTCTGGAAAGCTGTGCAGAGGAAAAGGACCTGGGGGTGTTGATTGATGCTCGCCTGGCCATGAGCCGGCAGTGTGCCCAGGTGGCCAAGAAGGCCAACGGCATCCTGGCCTGTATCAGGAATAGTGTGGCCAGCAGGAGCAGGGAGGTGATCGTCCCCCTGTACTCAGCCCTGGTGAGGCCGCACCTCGAGTACTGTGTCCAGTTTTGGGCCCCTCACCACAAGAAAGACATCGAGGGCCTGGAGCACGTCCAGAGAAGGGCAACGACACTGGTGAAGGGGCTGGAGCACAGGTCTTATGAGGAGCGGCTGAAGGAACTGGGCTTGTTTAGTCTGGAGAAGAAGAGGCTCAGGGGTGACCTTATTGCCCTCTACAACTACCTGAAAGAGAGTTGTGGTGAGCTGGGGGTCGGCCTCTTCTCGCAGATAACTAGTGACAGGACAAGGGGGAACGGCTGCAAGTTGTGCCAGGGGAGGTTCAGGTTGGAGATGAGGAGAAATTTCTTCTGGGAAAGGGTGGTCGGGCATTGGAACGGGTTGCCCAGGGAGGTGGTGGAGTCACCGTCCCTGTGGGTATTTAAGGAAAGGTTAGACGCGGTACTTAGGGACATGGTTTAGTGGTTAATAGGTGGTGTGGGGACGGTTGGACTGGATGATCCTTGAGGTCTCTTCCAACCTTAATGATTCTATTCTATTCTATTCTATTCTAATACGGGTTCCCAGCCCCTTCCTCCCAGCTGGCATATCCATACTCCAGCTCTAGACTCAGTGCAGGTTTTCCGACAAGCTGTGTCACCTGTGAAGGCAGTGGTTCAACATTTCATCCCAGGAGAAAGAGTAGTGCCTCCTAAATTAAGGTTTTTCTGTTTACTTAGGGGATCCAGACCTAAAGCTCAGCCCTTCCCATGGTATTTCCTGGTGACTTGGCTAGATATTTGTCTTCTCCATGTGCTAACACGCCTGAGCTCCATTTTCAGGTGTCCAACAGCCCTGTTTGGACCCTTTTCTCACTGGCTGGCCCAGCCAGGGCCCATTTATGAGGAACTGGAGAGTGCTTCCCTGGGTGTCCCAGTGCACCCCCAAATGCATCTCATCTTCCTAATGGAATGAAACATGGGCATCCAACATCCTCCCACCCCAGCACCCCTCCTGCTCATGGGAGGAAACCTGCATGTGTGGGCCAGAAGGGCATGAAGAAGACACTCGGATTGCACAGCTGAGGATCAGAGCTGCAGCTGGTGCTACAAGATGCCTCCCCACCACACACCCTGCATCCGTCGGGGGGTGATTTTTAAACTCCAGGCACACAGGCCGGTTCCCATGCGGCAATAACAGGCTGCTCCTTTCCTCTGATGTGTTGCTGTAACACAGTATAAACCACCCAGGACTAACTGGGGGTGGCGGGGGTCTATGTTTTTCTCAGACACCAACTATTTCCTGGAATAAATAGGTGGACGTAAGCCAGTGTGGGTACATTTCAGGTGACTGCTGGGATACATGCAAATTGTTCGAGGTAATCAAAGCGCAGATCCAAGCAAGTATGTAAGGAAATAATGAGATACAGAATAATTCTTTATATCAGTAGAATTATAATAATAACATAATTCAAAGCATAAGTTACTCTAAATAAAAGTATTGTTCTAAATATAGTTTTGAATAATAATCCTAAAAATTATACTGAAAATAGCATGAGAGTGACAGCTGGGCTTTATAGCCAGGATATCGGTAGGCAGTTTTCCAGAGTGACTTTGGATAAAGAAAAGGAATTTGGATAAAGATCACTTACTTCTACGTGATCCTAAAATAATTACCTTTCCTCACACTTTCCAGGCTTTTTAATAAAAACCCCCATTCAATTGTCCACATCACTAGATCTCCAACTGGTGGTTTATGCTTCGATAAGCCACTGGGCTGTGCTATTACTCTACGTTTTAAGGTTTCATTTCTCACATACCAGCTTCCAACATGTTCAGAAGAATGTCTACTGCTAGTGCCAGATTTTAACTGTACAGTATCATAAGAATCTGGTCAATAATTCATGTCACAATAGCAAATAATGAGCTGAATTTTAGCTCGGTCATAATTTTTGTTTTCTTTGTGTACCTGTAAATGCATACAGTAAACCAATTTCTGTTGGATCAAAATAGATTTCAGGCACATTAAAAATATGTAGTGATGAAGATTACTCGTTATTGAATGCTGCAGTCCAGCTATCAGCTTCTTTGGAGCCAGATGCTCTGTTCTCCATAGGTAAAAGAAAATTTAATCCATATT
Organism: Psophia crepitans; assembly: GCA_013399095.1. Taxonomy (NCBI): domain Eukaryota; kingdom Metazoa; phylum Chordata; class Aves; order Gruiformes; family Psophiidae; genus Psophia; species Psophia crepitans. The sequence goes on along the minus strand of VWZZ01001017.1, from coordinate 29,888 downwards.
TAAAAAAAAACAACAAACAACCCAAGGCATAGCTTCACTTCATATTTTTGTCCAGTTTTTTACAGCATTGTCTCTTGCAATTGATCTCAATCAGTAAGCATCCAGGTTCATCTCTGTATTGCATGGGCTTGGATTTTAAAGGCGTTGCTCCAGAAAAGTATGCAGCAGTCAATACACTAAAATATTAATAATATTTTAGCCAGAGCAAAAAGATCAAGCAAGTGGAAGTAACCCATTCCTCTCTGACAGCCTCTTTGGCCCTTTTGATGTTCAAGGTTGCACTGTGTATTGCTTTTTTCTTTCCTCTTTTTTTTTCTTTTTTCAGTGATCGAGCTGCAATGCAAGGTGATAAAGATTCCCTGTCTGTGCTCACTGGGCTTTAACCTCAACCAGCCACTCAGCACTATATTTTGTTCCAGGATAAAATCCTGGAAATTCTGTGTATGATTTACAAGAAGGTATTATTTACTTGCCAATATACTCTCTTTCTCCTCTTCCTCAAGTTATTCACAATTTTAAAGTACTTATGAAGTCTTCTTATTAGGTCCATGTAATGCACCAAAACGGCTTGGCTGTGGCAGCATTAAATCAGGAAATAAACTTATCTTTCTTGAAATACGGCTTTGAGGAGTGTAGTGCCTCTGGTGTGATTCTGTGTGTTTTATATTATGGCAAGGCTACTAATCATGGACCAAGATCCCATCGCATAAAGTAATGCAAAACATAAAACAAGACAGCAACAACCAAGATCTTACAATATCGTAGTTCACTGGGGCAAATTGTGTTGTGATTAGCACATCTGCTACGGGGTCTTCAGATCAAGAAATTCAGTGGGTTAGGCATTAACTCGAGTGCTTGAGTGCTGAAAAAAGTGCCTAAGTGCCTTTTCAATCTGGCAGATAGTCCTGATAGGGCTGTTAAAGTGTGAAAATGTCCTGGTGGTCTCTGCATTGTGTGGTGTGATCTCAGACCAGACCTCTCTAGACATATGTTCACCCCAGCTGGCAGTGCCTTAGAGGTCACAGACCCTATGGGCAAGGAATGACCCACCCTAGGTGCTGTTTCTGCCTGGTCTGATTTGAGGAGTGACATGGCAATGATGTTTGAAAACTTGTTTTTGCACTGACCAAGCTGCAGAGGTTACGCAGCCGCTGGAGCTTCCAAGACTGTCAATCTGTTATCTCTTGGGAACATTACATTTGCTGTAATATCTTGCAAATGATTTTAATTTTAATGAACAGCTTGATCTATAATTAGTTAAGAAGTCTCTCTTGAGCCAGCTATGACAATGATTACTAATTTTTAGTAGCGTATTTATAGAACTGGTCACTAAGATATATGTAGTTCTTCATCTTTTTACTGCTGTCCTGGAGCATGTAATTATTTTACTGGATCTAGCAACACAGCTGAAAATAATTCTCTAAATATGTTATTAATAACACAGTAACCATTAAAATAAATTTTAAAAATAACACCTTTTTTCCATTCAGAACATTTATTCACTGTTTACATTACGCAGGGTCTGGACATGGAGTGTGATATTCAGAGCTTGCTTTGTAGTTATTTTCACATTCTGGTTCTCCAGGACTGTTATAGTCAGGCTACAAACATACCTTTTGGAGGCAAACAAATGACTGTTTTCACTATGCTTTTGACTTTTCCTTGAATCACATATTTCTAGGGATTTTTACGTAGGCTTGATTTTGATCTGTCTTGCCAAATGTGGCCTCATAAAATAATGATTTGATGTCTTTTAGAAACACTTCTTTGGATACGTCTCTGGAGCCCTGGAAGAGAAGGGTTTTGCCTCTGGGAGCAGATGGAGGAGATGAAGGGGTGTGTGTTTTGTCCTGGGGGTGGAAACATCCACATGCGGGTCAGTTTGTGAAACATCCCTCTCCGCAGGGTCAGCTCCTCGCCCTCTGAAAGAGGCTTTAGCATCCTTCCCACAAAGACATTCCCTTTCACACTGTAACATGATTTCTAGGGGGTCGGTCACAGTCACCAAGGGTGTTGTCCTGAGGGACATGGCTCTTGGAAGTGCATGACCCTGTGCCGCCGGCGTGGAAGGAGCTTATTATCAGACTGCCTCTCTCTTCTAGAAAAGTAAAAAGGCCAATCTCCTGTTTTAATCCTTTTTCACCCTGTCCTGAAAATAAATTAGATATTTCAGTGCCACAGGGTCTACGAACAAGGACTGATACTACCACCTGAAAGGACACTAGCTACTTCTAGCCTTTGGCTTGCCTTTTTTGCCATGGTTCCCCTGCCCCCCTGTACCAGGGCACTGTGGGCACGCTGCTGTCGCACACCCAGACGTGGCCTTGCCCTGCAGAAAACATCTGTTCCCTTCTGGTGACACCCCAAATATCTCCGCTAATTGACAAATTCCAGATGATCTACTAATTTCCTAGGAATAAATATCTTGGTCAATGATGCAGCAGAAGGTGATGAAATAAACTTCTCTTGGATGCTGATTTCACAGGTGCCCTGCACGATATTGCAGTGAGGGGCAAGAAAAGTTTCCAGGCAATCTTTTTTACGCAACACAATCAGATGTGTGCTACTTAGCGTGCAATTCTTATTCCCGGTGAGTGCTTGCCCAACAAGTGCAAACTTCTCCTCTCTTAACCCAACCACTTTCTCATAAAAAGATGGCTCCAACTTGGAAACAAACTTGAGTAACTCTCATAAACAGAGCCTGTGCGAGTGCCTTTTGGGAAGAACACACAATGTGAGTCAGACAGCTGGAAAAGCAGGGGGTTTGCAGGAGGACCAAGTACGGGCATAGATGTTGGATGCTTAAAAGAGGACGTCACTGTCAGAGATTCTCCACTTTAAAGTGCAGTTATCATCTGGAAAGTGTAAAAGTGACATCCTGGTATGGCACATTTATTCCTCCTCCGCAATTTCTATTCCAAATTCACTCAGTCTTCAAGTCAATACCGTGTTTTTTTCTCTGACTGCCAGCACAGCTAGCTCAGCCTGTTACCTGAGAATCAAGCTGTGTTCTTTCTGCTTATTAAAACATTGCCAACTGCAAAGCTTCTGGAATCAGACATTAACTCGCAGCACCGTGGGAGAGGCAGGAGAGCTGAACGCAACGTGGCTAGCACATCCCTAGCTGCAGGAAAGAGAGAGAGCGAGCGAAAAAACAAACGGTCCTTAAACTCAGCACATATGCCTCAGGAGGCCCGCAGAGAACACATATTTACAGCACCTAGGTGCCATTTTTATGCAGTTACTTTTCTGACTATCACTACATTTCATGATGGAGCAGCTAGACAGAGAGCCAAAGAACCCCTTCCTCAAGTCCCAGCTGTGCCAGATTTCCAAAGCATTCATTATAGAGGAGACAGGTGAAAAAAAAACCATGCAGCCAGGATTTATCTACTATTGACTTGCTCTGTCATCTCTAAACTGCAGCACCTCCTGCAGCATGTAAGCCTGGCCAAGGTACACTTACTGCTCTTCTTACTTCGTGTGCGTTTAGTTCATGAGAGAGTTTGAACAGAACCTTCACAGAGGGATCAAGATTTCTGGGTAAAAGGAGGAACCAAGAAATGATGAGTGAAAAAAACTTTAAATAGTTCAGAACTTGTGCTAGCATTAGAAGAGCATTGCAAAGGCCACATGCTTATCTGGAGCTGAGCCCAAGTGTATGAGCTCCTAGTGCCTGAAAGTGCGGGCAGGAGCTCTCAGGAGGTCTCTCAGACGCCGGTGCTGCTCTTCCCATCTGGAAACACTGCAGGCCTGAGTCGTCACTGCTTTGCACCTCGTGTGACCACTTATCCCTGCAAAGACTGAAAGCAAAGAAGGTGCAAAATGCTAGAGGATTATAGAGCTTCAGCACCTTCTTTTGCACACAGGCACAGAAATGGATAATGAGCTGTTCAGAGCTGCTCGGTCTGGTTCTCATCCCAGCAGCTTTACTGATGTCTGAAAACCACCTGCTTTTCTCGAGGGCAATATGGCTACTGAGGCAGCATATGAGCTGCCTTAGACAACTTTCTTGGTTTAAGTCCAAAATATACAGGACTATGGAGCCTTTTGGGATCTTAATTTCTCCCAGCTGAAGACTGCACAGCTAACGGGTCCCCTGCCTGGAAAATTATAATCTGATAATGTGGTAACTGTAAATTATCAACCATTTTGGTGGTCTCCAAAGGAAGGGCAGAGTTTGCGTGCAGAGGATGTGGTCCCTGGCTGCTCATCGTGACCCCACTGGCTATGGCATCATGCAAGCAGCCTCTATCAGCTACTGCAGTGGCTGTCTTTGGGCCAAACTTAAAAGCAGGTTAATGGGACTTAACCCGTTACCGTGTGCCAGCCCATTTGCAGTAAGTCTTCATGTGCCTGAATCACAAAATGGTTGAGGTTGGATGGGACCTGGGGAGGTCACCTGGTCCAATCCCCTGCTCAGGCAGGATCACCTAGGTTGCCCAGGACCATGTCCAAATGGTTTTTTAATATCTCCACGGTTGGAGACTCCACAACCTCCCTGGGCAACCTGTGCCAGTGCCCGGTCACTGTCACAGTAAAAAAGTGTTTCCTGATGTTCAGAGGGAACCTCCTGTGTTTCGGTGTGTGTCCATTGCCTTTGGTCCTGTCATTTAAGGAGGTTGTATGCAATATCCTGCAGGGAGCCAAACAGATGGAAGCTAATTCATGTATTTCAGTCCATGTCCAACTGAAGTGTGTAGCACAGGACGATCCTTGGGAAAATCTTTGGTTTGTTTCAGAGAAGGAAAGGTGTGAGTCTTTGCTGAACCACGCTCAGCACTGTCGGCCACTTGCGGATGCAAGGTTTGGCTCTGGACATGTCTTTAATTCCAGAAGTGTGAAATATTACCTTCAGTCAACTTGACAAGCATTTTCCTTCCAGAATTTAGTCTTCTCACACATCTCAGCAGCAAGTACCCCACAAATCTTTAAAATTGGGCAGTGGGTAGGACTTTACCGCTTTTACTTTTTTTCCCAACCTTTGCTCAGGTTCTGTTCTTTAAATAGCTGCTACAGCTACCGAATTTCCCACCCCACTATTGTCAGTCATGACTTATTAATTGATTTATCTATTTTTTTAAATTTTATTTACTTGTTTATGCTCACCTGAATGGTGGAAGATAATAGCCATGTCACAGTGATATAGCACTAACTCCAGGCAGCAGCCCTGGTGACGTCATGGCTGTGTCACAGCAGACTGAACACTGGTGGCGGTGTGTCACAGGGTGGGTTTTTGGCCCATGACCTGTATAAAAAGGGCTGTGCCAGACAAGACTGGCAGACAAAAAAACAGGTGACCAAGGTCTCAGAGGGGACAGCAAAGGATGGGCAAGGGCTGCCTATGACAATAGAGGGTGGCTGATCCTCCTCTACTGCTTCTTCTATTACAGCTAGACACCTGAATGGGGACGTGACCAGACCATGGCACACTCCTGTCTTCTCCCTCCTCCAGCACTCAGTCAGAGACCTGTAGGACACTACAGGACAGATAAGATAGCCCCAGCTCGTAACCCTTATGGTCTTACAGGAAGCTGGGAGCTCCCTCCAGCCTTGGCAAAGCCATGCATCCTTCTTCCCCAGGTAGCCAAGGGCTGTGCCACACTTGAGCTCCTAGCACCAGCCCTATCATCCAGGTGACAGCAGGGAAAACACAGGTAGTGGCCCATGTTGTGGTGGGGTTGGTGACACGGTTGGCCCTGGATGGGTGTCTCCTATCCTATAGGATGGACGTGAGGCTGGGAGAGTCCTGAGCAGAGAGGCAGGGGCTGTCTGTAGCAGTGGAGAACAAAGCAGCCCCGTCCTCTTCGATGCTTCTGCCTCTGACATCTATATCCCCAGACAGGGACATGACCAGATCATGGCACACTCCTGTCCTGTCTTTCGTCTACCATTCAGCTAGGGAGTGTTGCAACTTTCTACAAGGACGTTGACCTAAAGATAAGGAAACACACATAGCCTTAGTCTGTACCCTGTTATGGTCCTACAGTCTGCTGGAAGCTCCCAGTAGCTTTGGACGAAGGGAGCTCCACACCTCTCACTGTCTCTGTACCCTGTCATGGGCCTACAGGCAGCTGGAAGCTCTCTATAGCCATGGGCAAAGGGAGATCCACACCACCCACCATCTCTGTGTGAAACTCACCTCAAAGTTTGAGATTCATGAGCCCAGTGGGTGATTCTTCTGGTTTGTGCTGTCATTTGGTGTAAATCTTTTGGTTTCCTTTTGCATAAGTGTTGCACAAGTCAATGTCGTAGGAAAAGAGCCCCCACTGGCAGGCACTTCCAAACAGACCACCTGTTTGACTGCAAGGACTTGCATTTTGATAGCTCTTGGCACATGTCGCTTTTCAATTTTTGGAAACACGCTCGAGTCTTTCACCTTACTTCCAAGTCTCCTTTTGGGTAGCAAAGTTCTAATAGCAAGCCAGCTGTTCCTCGCATAAGGGCAGAGTCCCTGCCCTGTCTTCCTCACTAAACAAAGAGCATGAAACAAAAAGGAATGGCAAAAGAGAATCGCAGAAGCTCCATCACTCTGTCTCCTGCAATGCGTTCCTCTTCAGCTGCAGAAGGACAACAGAAGAGTGTTGTTCTGCAATAGAAATGCTGCAAGAAGGGCAGGCTGGCTTCTCTGTGATTAAAACAGCCGCCTTGCAATCACGATAGCCAAAGGGGTTGAGAAACGCTTTTGAGGACAACCTGGCAGCTCAGCATGGAAGCTTTGGGTGTGCCATTTCATGCCAGACGTTTGGAGCATGCAGTGAACCCCTGTTTGTACAAATCTCCCTTCATATTAGCTTTCTCGTACCTTCATAGAAAAGGAAGAGAAACATCCAACCTAGGGTGAGACCCTTTGCAGGGTGGCAGCCTCTCAGGTTTGCACTGTGGGGGTTAGATCCAGGTACGATGCAGGTCAGTGCAGGAGGGACATCAGTGAGCAGGTAGGTTGTGACACTCAGCAGTTTTGGTCTGTTTTGGGGCACAGCATCCACAATGTCCTTGTTCGACCGATGTTCTTAACACCTGCTTCATTCCTGGCCAGGAAGCCCCTAGGTTCCCCACCGATCCTCTTCCTATACCTTTTGGGAAGTCCATCTGAAGATAGGAAGTGGGCAGGCTGTTTTATTCTTCTTGCATGAATCCAGACCAAAAATTACTTTCTTACATGAGCAAGCACTGGAGCAGAACTGTAACGAAATGTCCGGCGGACAACTGTTCCCTGCTGTTGGCTTGCAGGGTTTCCAAAGGCAGCAGATTCACACTTTCCACCACACTGAGCTGGATGGTGCGTTTCAACACACACGAGGTCAAGAAGTATTTGTTTGCTAAATGAATCAGGAAAGAAGATGAATGGAAAAATAATTGCAGGGCTCAGTAGCACGTCTGATGGTTCAAAAGCAAAGAATGCAGAAGCAAGTGCAAGCAAACAGACGGACGAGGCTCGAGACCCTGATATCCTGCTGTGGACTGCAGCAGAATTAGCCTTCTGGGGATGGCTGTAAGTGGTGGCTGGAAATTTTAGTACTGCCTGTACTCAGTGAGCTCTTCACGGGATGTAATCCTGCACAGGGATGACTAGGGGCATCTAAGCAGCCCTTTCCAGAACCCAGCCCTGCTGCTGAAGGCTTAATAAAATGGCTCAAACAAAAGAACAGATACATAACAGAGCAATGACAAATGCTGGCAGGGACTGCTGTCACACTTCCTTGCCTTGTAGGTGATGGAGCATGATATCAGCACCAAACATTCATATCAGGGTCTTCTCCCTGCAAAGCTGTGTGCCTGTGCAATAAGAGAGCTGACCCAAATCCAAGTTCTGCCCTTATGAAACAGAGTCACTAGAAGGCAGCGTGCTTTACTGGCTACCACCTTTGCAAAACACTAAATTATGCTGAGTTTCATGATGTGTTATGCTGATGTTGAGGACCTCAGAGGATTCTCTCCTTCCAAGCCCTGACATTTCAGGAGCTTTATGAAGAGAGAGAAACTCAGTTTGAATTCCTCATCTTCATGGGATAAAAAGTCCCGACTTCCCTCCCAAACACCACTGAAGGATGATGACAGAATTGGTTATGCTGAAACTGTTTGAGTCAGTGCTGATTTTAGACCCAGGCCTAGGCTCTGAATGTTGCTGCCTGCAAAACTGGGGCAGTGATGTAAAGAGAGATGTAGCCACATGATTCCTAATTTAAATAGGAATTTAATTTGCTGCAGTTGAGGGTCTGGCCTAACTCCTCTGATGAACAGAGTTACTTGAAAATCACTTTTCTTTATGGTCTATTTTTTTCTTTGTTTTCTGTCTCATGCACTCCATGTATAAAGGTATCTGTCTTCCTATGACAGGAGTGAAAAGATTAATTTGTTAAGTCAAATATTCATGACTCCCAGAGAAGGGAGAGGAAGTCACCTGAAGTTCATTTATTATGGACAAGTAGCTGAGGTTCCTCTGGAAGAAGGTGTAACTGCAGATCTGTGACACAGAGGACTTCTGACAAGGGATGAGTCATCTCTTGTCCTCCCTGTCACACACCTGGAATTAAGATCACTGACCGCTAACAACCCTGCCGCATGACAGCTCATTTTCCATTGATTTCAGCAGCTGCCGTTACAAGTCTTGGCGTCAGATTGTCCAGAGAATTTTCCAGAGCATCCCTATAATGGCTGTGATGAGGTAGGGGATTAAAGGACCTTGCGTCCTCCTGAGGGAAACTTCACAAAGTCAAAAGGACTCTGCTGATTGACGCCGGCACGACAGCCAGCTTAAGAGTGCTTTGCAGGAGGGTTTTCCGTTTGGCTTAAACTGGGAAGGTAAACTAATTACGTGAGTGGATGTTTCCGGCTGTGCCAATATCAACCGTCTGAACGCATTTACCCAACGAACTATTAAGTGCGGCGTATCTTTAGCATCACCGGAGACAATAACTCACCTTGCGCGGCAGCTAATCATCGCTGCCTCAGCTCTGCCCGCTCAGCCCCTCCGAGCGCAGTTACACCCACTCATAATCAGGCCGTTCATGCTCAGTCATGCACGCAGCCATCTCCAAACAGACACAGTCCTACTAATCACCACCTCTGTTTCCACTTAGTGCCATTTGGAGTATGAGTCAGTACTGAAACGGATCTCGGCAGCGCGAGAAGCCTGCCTTGTACTCCCTCTGGTTTCAGGCGGCAGTGCCCCCCGTGAGTCGTTCACCCGGGGCAGAGGGACCCTGCCATCGCACACGCCGCTCCCCGTAACGTCAGCTGTCTGCAGCGCTATGGCGTAAGGTCGGGCTACGAGCTGTAAAAAGATGCGAAAGGATGTAGGTTTTCATAGGCAGTGAAGGGTCTTATGAAAGCAGCTTGCACCCGTAGAGACAGACAGCTTTCAAAGGTTCACCTTCAGTTCTTAAATTCCTAGGTAGCGCTTCGGGATGGTCTGGCAGATTGGCTTTGGGCTCAGCGCTGGCCTGCAGCGCTGGGCAGGATGCCCTGCAGTCACCTGTGTGCCTCCGCACCCCACATCTCCGAGCGCCGGGCTGCTGCACGGCTGTCAGCTTGCACCTTGCCTGAAACAGGTCTGCATGATGCTTCCAGGGTGAAGAAGACCAGGTCTCCTCGAACAGCATTTTACCAATATTGCTTGTGCCTTCTGGCTCAGGGGGGAGAAAGGCTGCAGAAATTGTCACCAAAACTTTAAATAAAACTTATTCCTTCTTTCATAGAATCATAGAATCACTAAGGTTGGAAAGGACCTCTGAGATCATCAAGTCCAACCATCAACCTAACACCACCATGCCTGCTAGACCATGTCTGGAGTGGCATATCTATGCGTTTTTTGAACATCTCCAGGGACGGCGATTCAACCACCTCTCTGGGCAGTCCATTCCAATGCCTCACTACCCTTTCCGTGAAGATGTTTTTCCTAATATCCAACCTAAACCTGCCCTGATGCAACTTGAGGACATTCCTCAATGCCTCTCATATATTCAGGCAGCTCTTTTCTTCCCCTGCTACAACCCTTGGCCCAAGTCCTGGGTTTCTTCTTTTTTTTTTTTTTTTTAATTTTCTTAGGGCTGAGAGGCTTTTCCTTAACTTGCCATCTTCTATTTTAGGCTGGAGTAAAGTTTTTGTGCAGGACTGGCCATTCTGTCTCTGATGAGTAGCTGTAGCTCAGCCCCAAGGATCAGTTTCTCAGTGTGTCTGCTTGGACCCTGACATTGTTACCTACAATTCCCAAAGCTCCTTGGTGACAAAGATAGTAGCATCCTGGATGTGCTAGTGAAATCTTTGGATTTTTTTCAAAGTTGCTCTTAGGTGTTTCTGTTTAAGTGGTCTTCACTTTTCCTTGGTCATGTCTAAACAGGAACAATCAGGAAAGTTGATTTAAATTAACTAAAGGCAGGAGTTTAAAGTGAATTAGCTAAATTGCATTAAAACTCCCGTTTCACAATTAAAGTGGCCTTAATATGACTTAGCCTTGGAAGAGAAGTAAACCAAATCAAATTAAAGCCACTTTAATTCTGACAGTTCCCACAAAGGGCTTTAATTAATGCAGTTTAACTAATCCACTTAAAAATTCAGATCAACTTTTCTGAGCGGTTTCATGTAAACAAGCTCTTACAACTGCTCTGCACTGAAATGGTTCAGCTCGGTTGGGTAACTTTCCTTCATAAGGTAAAGCTGTGCAAGACTTACTCTGGTGGAAGTCCCACTACAGAGGCTTGCACTTGGGTAACTACATCAACCGGAAAAGTTGCATGAATATAAATCCAGGCTAGCTGAGCTCTTTGCAATGCCTACCAGCTCCAAGCTGCTGTGCTTTCATGCCATTACACACACACACATACAAAAAAAAAATAATAAAAGACTACCTCATCAGTTTAGGAAAGAGAAAATGATGGTGTGCAGTCCCATCTCTCTCCTTCGGTTTGCACAGAGGTCGGCTGTGCTGGTAAGTAGTCGGTATAATTTGCATTGTGCCCTCGTGAGTCCTTACACTGTACGCAGGCAGGCTGCAATCAGGCTGGGATTTTTTTTTAGGTGGGATGAGAATTACATTAGCACAAAATTATTTTGCTTCAATGGGCCTTAGAATGGTATAAATTAAGGCATATAGTGATTTTTGTCTTTTTTCTTTCTTTTTTCTTTTTTATGTACCCCTTATATTTGGCTAGTGTCAGTTCTGGCTGGGGTCACAGCAAAGGACATGGCTTACAAACATCAAAAATCAGAGACAACATTGGCCAAGGCAAAAAAAAAAAAAGGACTATTTCAGCCAAAACAGACGTTTGGTCAATTATTTGAAGTATATCTCATCAGTGTGCACATCAGTCTGGCCCATTAAATAGTACATCCTTTAATTCCTTCTGCCTTTATGAACAGTTCCCTTTGTAGCTAAAATGCTTGACGAAGGTAATGCTGCCTCTTTTTTAGCAGGAATATGGATGTTTGACTTTCTGAATTAACCGAAAGTCCTTCAGCAGGGGGTTCCCTGAGGCACACAGAATCCCTTGGCTGGTGATCCTCATTCCCTGTGCCGTTTTACCCTGGCAGCAACAGCAAAGTGCAGACTTTCCACCCGGGGTTTCTTCACTTTCCCGAAAACTTGCCAATCTGCCAGCATGAAACATCATTCTCTTTTTTTTCGGGGAATAACCTGGCTATTCCAAAGCACCCTTCTTCCTGCACAGATCCCCAGACCAGTCTGTGCTGTACTGCCCCTTATCTCCCAGCCCCCTGGATCACATCTGATGGTCCCTGCGATGCCTTGGTCCGGATCAGGGCAGGTTGCCTGAGCGCAGTTAGCAGAGCTCTCGCTTTCCGTGGCATTTATTAGGCTGTATCTTTGGAACGAGCTCCTCCGAAATAACTCGGGCGACTGCGATGCTTTAGCAGCGCTGTACACAAATAAAATATTCCCAGTGAAAAAAGCGTCAGCATCACCTCCTCTGGATCAAAAGTCATGTCAGAGAAGATATCAAAGCATGAAAATCTGCTTGCATAAAAAAGCCAAAAGCCTGAAGCCATCCCAACCACCTTCAAACAAGCCGGGAGTCTGCACACAGATCTGCTACACAGAGGTGATGGATCAAGAGGTAACAACTTCTAGCCAAACTCCTTCAGCTGTCGCCATCTTCTCCCACAGTTGTTTTCAAACTGTGCAAAGTTTAACTTTTTTTTTGGGGAAAAAAAGCCATTGTACAGTGTTGGAAATCCTACTTGATTCACAGACTCGGTTCCTGTCAGGCATAGTTTCTGTTCGGGCAGCAGAAGCAGGAGTCACCTCATTCGAGATGAAATCTCCAAGCAAACTGTTTTCTGCCCAGATTTTTGTCTTGTGGGGAGCAGCTGGCTGTGGGGATGGGTGATGGGGTACACAGGCTTTCTGCTCAACGTCGTTAGCTCAGGCACCACCCGGGCAGGAGGAACCTGCAGGTCACTCGGTCTGATGGAGCCTGTCACGTATTCACAGGAGCACCCGCCACACACAAGATGCTTTCCAAGCCCTTTAAAAGTATGATTATTTTTTTCCCCTGAAGAATTTGCAATCTAACAGACAAGCTGCACTTTAGGCGTCTTTGAACCAATTTTCCCGTGGAACCAATTTGATTCACGGCATGTGACACAGCGCTGAAGGCTGTTAAGTCCCCTGCGGGGCTGCAGACAGCCTCGGCAGAGCCGTGTTATTCGCAGGCAGCGGCTCGGCAGCGGATGCCCGTGGGCTGCGTTTCGCAGCTCGGGGAGAGGCAGTGGGCAGCCGGTTGGGTTCACCAGGCTGCTCATCCCAGCGGTGCATGTCCTCAGTGCAGACGTGGCCACACATGAGCAGAGGTGGTCCGAGCAACCCAACATCTCCAGTGCTTCTGGGTGCTGCTACTCATTGATCGATTTGGCCTTGCTGCCTTCCTGCTGTGACAGGCGCTGCGTATTTCTGTTACAGGCAGTTGTCTCCTCTGTCGGTACTCTAAAAGAGTGAGAGCGTGTCCTTCTGCAGCAGCAAGACACCCCCTCTGTGCAAGCGTGCATCAACCTTCCTCCTGGAGGCTCTGCCCCCATGAAAGGAGACCTGGAGGGCCATGCATGAAGTGAGGACCAGCTTGTAACACATTCCTGCACCGAGTCACCAGCTTGGGGATAAAAAACCCAACAAACCCAAAAGAGAATTGTGCTGTTTGCATTTTTGCAGTTGAATATTTGCATTCTGCCATTTGTTCCTTGGGTATTAATACAGGAGGATAATTTGTAGGAAACCCCAAGGGATACTGATCACATACTTACTCCATATGTTTTGTGTGTAGAGCACAGTGCCTGTGCAGAAGTCACAGAGTCACAGAATCGTTGTTGCCAGGGACCTCTGGAGATCATCCAGTCCAACCTCCCTGCTAGAGCAGGATCACCTAGTGAAGGCTGCACAGGATCACATCCAGGCGGGTTTTAAATATCTCCAGAGAAAGAGAATCCACAACCCCTATGGGCAGCCTGTCCCAGTGCTCCGTCACCCTCAAAGTAAAAATGTTTTTCCTCATTTTCAAATGGAACTTCCTGTGTTCCAGTTTGTGCCCATTGCCCCTTGTCCTGTCACTGGGCACCACTGAGAAGAGTCTGGCCCCATCCTCTAGACACCCACCCCTTAGGTAT
>VWZZ01001017.1:106-15477 GCA_013399095.1 Psophia crepitans | reverse complement strand
GTCTCCCCTCAGCCTCCTCTCCTCCAGACTAAACAAACCCAGTTCCCTCAGCTGCTCCTCATAAGACTTGTTCTCCACACCCTTCACCAGCTTCGTTGCCCTCCTCTGGACTCGCTCCAGATAAAGAAAACATAGTTTGCCCCCTTCTTGCACTATTTATCTCTTCCCAGTAGAACTGTGAGGTAGGAACCCTTTGCAAACACAAAGACTGAGAGCACGAAGGTAACTTGACTCATTTTACTTATAGGGGAGACAGCTTTCCCAGTCCTGCCCATCTAGTGCCTGCGCTACATCTTGTTCTTCACCCACTAAGGCATTTGAGAGTGTTTCACTCTATGACAACACCAATGTTTCCAGTTCTGGAACTTAAGGGTGAAAAAGCTAAATCTAGTGTTTCTACAGATTTGATTCTTTGGTGCTGTTGGAAGGGAGAAACAGCTTTTGCCACTGATGTGGTGTATGATTAGTGCTGGTGCACCATTTCTGAGGGACGTAGGTGCCTCCGTTACTGTGCCGTGCACTGTTTCAGTCCTTTCCCACAGTCCTCCTCACAAACCCAGCCAGCCGCTTCTCTCACTGTTGCGAAGGACACAGACGAAGAAGCTTATGTACTTCTGAAATGTGAATTCAATGTGTTTTTTCGCAGTTTATCTTGTAGCCTGAAGGACTCTCTCTCTTTGCACTTGCTGTTGGTTTTGCCTGCCTTACTGTGCCCGGCTGGCTTCCGTATCTCTCTGAGTTTATCTGTTTGTGCTGAGAGCTGTGCTGTCTTTTATATCAGTTTATTTCCCCCCGTGTAAGCACACTGCATAGTCAGATTTCCTCCTATTACTTTCAGTTGCTCATCTGTTTATACCATCTTTACAACACGCTCTGTCTGCATTATCAGGCTGCTACTACTCTTATAATACCTGACACCCTCTGAAAGTATCTTGATCCTTGTAAACTAGGGTTTTGCTTTGATCTGCCACTATTTTGCAATAGTTTTTCTTTAAAAAGACAAATGAAGCCGATAGTCACATTGTTAAGTTTGATAAATCTCATATAAAGCAATGTGGATTTTTACATGTGTGAACGGAGGCAATGGTCTGCCTGATAATCCCACCACCGATATTTTCTCTCCTATATGGCATCACTGGCCAGCGATTGAGGCCAAACTGCTGAGGAGTCACGCTACTGGAAAGCCTAAGTTTGAACTTCAGACCCTGAAGACTAAATTCTGCTTAATGTTATTCATGGAATCTTATTATGTGGTTTACAAATATGCAAACTATTGCCAGTTATTCATGAAAACCAGACCTCCACTTAATCCATATGAACAGTTGGCTGAACGGGGATACTCGGATTTTGGAGTTTTTAATATTTGTTCTTTCTCCGTATGAAAAAAGATGTTCCAACAGTCCAATCACAGACTGAGGACAGCATCAAATACTTGTGTCCCGAATACAGCAAATATGAGCGGTAGCCAAATGATCCTGAACTCGGGATTTTGTGCAGAAATATTTAGTAGGTTCTTTTAAAAAAAATAATAGAGTGTGCATGCATAAATGTGAAATTGTAATTTCTGAACGAACGGACACTTATTAAAAATATCTTCAGTGAATAATCTTTGTGGTCTCTCAAAAAAGCCTCCCTTATGAATGCCTATGGAGAGAAAAAAAATGAGTAAAAATCTGGGGAGACGTGGGGGAAGTCGTGTTTGTACAGTCCGAAATTCTACTGTCTGGTTGCCGTGCGCAGGTACTGCGGTGGAAAATCTTGTCGGGGCCTTTACACTGACCTGATTAGGGCAGCGTAATATTTTTTGGAGTCAACCTAAACCAATCTGTTTGCTTTCCCCCCTGTATATTCACAACCTTTCATTTATATTTAAATGGGTGTTTTGTTCAACGTGAAATAGATAATTTTGCTTGGGGGTTGTGTTTTTTTTTAAAAAAACCAAACCCAAAACAAAACACCCCTACATTCATGAAAGCAAAGGGGTAGGAGCAGACCAAGATCGAGGTGATCTGAGACAGATGCCTTCAGATGCTTGAGCAGAGAAATTTAAAACCAGCTCGAAGTGTGGGTTATGGGGAAAATGATGGAAGTCAGTTCACTTTGGCACGGGGCCTCGTCACGGGGTGATAGCTATCCTCCTGGCTTTCTCCCAGCGAATACTGCTGTTGGGAGCTGAGGTGCGCAGAGCTGCACTCGAGAAGAACCTGCAGCTGGATGTGGGGGAGTCCTCCGGGAGCAGGAAAATGCGGACGCAGAGGCCTGTTTCAGCTGAGGGGGGAGGCCAGCCGAAGGAAGGGAGTGCTCCCACAGCAACCTCTGTTTATTTTGCACGGTCCAGTGCGAGGAGAGTCAAAATACTTGGGAAATCTGAAATAAAATATCACTGCCCCAGGTGAATCTAGCTCAGCTGTTGGCTTGCGCTGACTCACTGTATTCAACTCAAATTTCTAAATGCTTTTGCATCAAGTTGGAACCCTCTCTGAAAACACATGTCCAGCGGCAAACTTATCTTTCCCACTCCTGCTCTCTCGCACTCTGCTCTGTGGTTGTGTTTGGCTGTTTCAATGTTCTGCTCTTGCACTGACCTGTCGGTGTTTTTTTTCAGCAACCTCTAAAGAAAAAGCAGCTAAAGATGGAGCCCTGTCGAGACGCCCACTCTCATCCATCACCAAGGCAGGGCTCTGTGTGTGTAGCCTAGCCAAATGGCTGGGTTGCCATTTTCTCATGAGCCTCGACCAGATCCCATCCTTCCCTGGAGCGCGAGATGATGCAAACAAAAAGCTTGGACGCTGCCTTGGCTTGTGACTAATGCACAGGCAGGTGGGAGAGGGAGTATAATGTTTCCTTCCAGTTCTCCAAGCCATCGGGCAGCTGGGAACCAGGAAGCCGAGCCTTGTGCTCCAGCATACGAGCACCACAGGCATGCTGGAGCTCAACGGCGCAACAGCTGGGGCTGGCAGCTGCTCCACGGGCAGCATCTGCTGTGCTTCGGAAAAGGAGGTGGGAGAATCAGCACCAACCACCTGGAAGGACTGTGCCTATGCCTTCTTCCCCTGGTCCCTTACAAGCATTGTCCCCGCGTCCCTTGGCTCTGGCCATGCTAAAGGAAGAGCCCCTGGTCCTCCTGGTGGGTGATCAGCTGCTGTCCCTTCCCACATCTGTTTGCATGTGACAAAGAATGATGGGGGGGAACGAAGCTGTGCCTCACGTTGCGTCTCTGCAGACCAGTGGGGTGGGTGTTAAATTCTGTGAGGAGCTTTGTTTTCGTTTCCCTTCAGATCCCTCAGATCCAGAGAACTCTGAATAATGAATGCGGCGTTTACCAGCTGCCTGAATTAAGCAGCCTTCAGCTTAATTAGGGGGATGGCTATTCAGGGAAGAAGTCAACGCATACATCGGGTATGTGGTCAAAATTGCGCTGTGGGAGATGGTGGGCAAAGACCTGCCTGCAGACACCTAACAACCCCTCAGCCAGGCAGATCTTCCCCCTGTGCTTGCACAGATCTCTGAAGTGCCTTTTTACAGCACCATTTGTCAGCGTTCAATAGCTTCCTGCTTGGTCCCAAGTTAAGATTTATTATTTGTATTACAATATCACTTAAGCATCCTGCACTGGCTGAGCTGGGACTTACCTGGATCGTAAAGATGATCCCAAAGTAAACTTATAATCCTAGGCTGACTTTATCTCCTTCTTGTGTGCATTGAGAAAATGAGGCTGTGGTATTTACTATCTTCCAGCTAAGCAATTGTGACCTTGGAGGCATTTCAGGTTGACAGGAACAGGAAATTTCCATTTCCTGTATGAGCCTGAACGGCAAGAAAAAGCCCCAAAACTTTTTTATTTTTTTATTGCCAAATATATCTAGATTTTTCCCTGTTGGTGGGGGTAGAATAGCTGGATACGCAGATCACATTTCCCGGTGTTTGAGTGTGTGATAAGGCCTCAGGTAACTTGTTTCTCTTTCCTGCACCTTACTTGTCCTACTAGTAGATTGCAGATACAGGTGAAATTCGTAGGGTGTTTAAGTAGCTGCAAACAAGTGAAAATCTCACGTGTAAGCTTTTGGGGAGGCAGAGACTCAGCCTCTCCCTGTGCAGCATCAGCGCGATGGGATCCTGAGGCAGGACTAAACCCTGCAGTGTTTGAAAGGAACATACGTGTTCGCAGACTTCAGCTCTCCTGTTTCCTCCCAGCATTCGACTGTTTTTCTAAACGTTTTAAGTTCTCTTTTTTCCTCCTGAAGAAGAAGAATGCCTTTTGATTTTCATGAATGGTTTTGTATCAGCTTTCAGCTTTCTTCCAGTCTGTTCTTTTTAGCCGTGGAGGTCAGGTTTGGTCCCTAGCACATACTTAAATTTTCGAAGATACTGTAGAATTTAAAGCTTGTGAGAGCAGCCCCAATGACACCGGTAGAAACACTCAAGTACCCAAGTAAAACATAAATTTAAGAGCCTTGTTGAATAGATTTAAATCTGGAATAATGCTACAGAAGTAGGACAAGCTGTCGAGATTTATACTGGGTGTTTGGAAGCAGAATTGAGATTTAATTTGTTTTACTGGAAGCACCTCTAACTACTTAATAGATAGGTGCCCTGTTGTATAAATGCAGTTAATGAGGATGATTTGAGACTTCCTATACACTGTACTTTTGAAGGTTTACTGTAAGATATCGCAGTTGTAGCAGAAATTGCAGAGAGCACCATGTCCCCACGGTACATTATGTGCAGCACTTCCCAGTGGCAGTAAATGTTCTGGCTTAATCAAAAAGATCACATTTCTTTCTATTACTACCTGCCTAGAGAAGCTAAAATAACTTTTGGCCAAGCAATACTTTTGTTTAAATCTTAAATTTCAAAACTAAATTACACAAAGACTTGCAGATGTGATTCATATGTCCCACATTACTTCCAATCTCTTTCTTTTTTGCCTGCTAACTTAAATTTGTGTGAGAACTGTAGTGCTGCTGGTAGCAATTGCGCTGGTCGGAGGCTCTGCGTGGGCAGGCAGGGTGTAGAGGCACCCCCAGCGTGCTGGGACATTGCTCCTCAGCCTCAGCACAGCCCAGCCACCTCGCTGGTGTCTTCCTCTGTTGGAGGTCGTTTAGCTAAACTGTTCCTAGCAAATTGTCTGCTCAGTCGGAGTCACTCTTGTACTTCTTGCAAATTATCCTCAAGCAGACGTAGCTTAAGATTTAAATCACTATGTTCTGCTGTTTCCAAGGTTTGTGAAGAGATTTCTGTGGGCATTTTCTGGCCTTCGGGCTCTCCCTAACCCGATCGCTGCATCTTTCGGCAGTTTTGTCTCTACCTACTGTGATGCGTGAGCGTCCCAGTTTGGTAAAGTGGGGATAACACTGGTTACCCACCCACCTCACACGCCTGTCATGAAGATTTATGAAGTGATATTTTCAAAGTGTAAAGCATTATTTGTGCCAGGTGCTGTGATCTATCAATAACAAATGGGATAAACATTGAGTAGTTAAATATTTAAAGCACAGTCTGTGGAACTGGGACATCTGTGACCTTTTCCAGCTCTCCTAATGGTTTCCTGCCTGTCCATGGATGAGACACTTCCCCATTCCTGCCACTACTCTCCCCCCAGTTTTTATGTAAGACATCTATTTAGCTGTGAACTCTTCTGGTGAGCAGTGCTCTGATGAGGTGCTGGCTGAAAGGCAGGTTCAGCAGGTCCTGGATGCTCATGAGGCCCTCAAGGCTTTTGACAGAAGATTTCAGCCCAGTATGAATCCAAGGGTGGAAGGGAAGAGCACCTCTTCCACCAGCCACCTTCAGTTTTATTGCAACTCTTGACTTCCCTGCTGTTGTCTGTTCCTGATTTTACCTCCACGGTATGCCAGGGCTGGTTTGGGGGGTCATTGTGTCACAGCTCTAGGAAACATCTGGCTCAATGCAGTGATAGCTGCATGCAGTGCAATGGCCTGAGACAGACGAGATGGCTGGGAATAGACTATTTAACCATCCCTTCGGCTCTTAAACTCTGACTTGATGAACAGAAAACAAATACACATTCCTATAATTTGACAATTATCCTTTTACCTTTTAAGAGAAACCTGATGTTGACTTTTCTTTTTGGTATCCCCTAATTCCAGAGCTCAGGTATGCAGACATATAGCAGGGTACCTGTCCCTTTTGTGCCATATCAAAATGCTGACAGAAAAAATTGCTACAGACATACCCCAGAACAGTTTCTTAAATAGAGTAGTGGTCAAAGATCTAGTCAAACTAGTAACCTCAACTCCACCCCTGAGAGATTGCCAGCTGGCTCTCATGGTTTATATCATGCCCAGCTGACACATCTTTAGTGGAACCTCCTGTTTCTCCATAGAAAATGTCCTCATTTAGTCATTTACTCATGCGAGTACTTTCTTTGCCCTGAAAGTACATCTCAGTCTGATGTCCATTTATTTGACTGTGATCCAGTGGAATACTCAACACAGACATCTTTTATAAATCACATCCAAGGTACGTTCATGGTAATATTCCTTGAAGGTCCACCACACAGAGTACGCTTTGGCCCTGCATTCTTGGTACCAGCCTCTGACTCAACTGCAATGTGCATATTTTAAGATGGGGTATTTTTTTTCTGCAGTACTTAATGTTCGGAGAGAGTTTAATCAAGAAACATGAGTAATTGGCATTAACATTCACTTCTGAGCAAGAGAACAGCTTTGATAGCATCTATACTCATTAGGCTTTTCGCTCCAAACACTGTTCATTACAGTGAGTGCTCTTTGTATTGGCTTTTACTTTGTAAATACAGCACAGATTCTGCTCGGCACAGAAGTATGCCTTGAACTAACACTCTGCGGTTACACAAAAGTAAAAAGTTTTCACTGTCAAAAAGAAACAAGTGGAGCATTGCAAGTGCTTTGAGAAAATTTCTAAGCACTCTGCAACGAGATAAAAACCTGCAATGACAGCACACAAGATTTATTTACTGGCTGCCTAATTGGAATGAGTAGGATTGATTTTGTTCACATACTGAAATGAATCCTTGGAAAAGCTCAAGATTCAACTTGAGAGGCCTGATGAAAGTCTGTTGGGGTGGACTTATGGAGCCAGGACCATGTTAGGCAGTGCAGGAGCATGAACCAAGCCAGCAGCGAGATGGGAAGGAGCTAAAAAAGTCTCGGTACTTGGCCCTTCTGCCTGCTTATGTAGAAGTCCTGAACAGCAAATGGGTACCGATCCCCAAAGTGACTGTATCAGCATGTCTGCGCCACACTCCTTGTCCTCCTACTGCTGGAATTAGTACAAGTGAGAGACATTTCAGCCCCTTACAGTCTCTGTTTACTTTTTAAAATGCATCTTAACTATATGAATATGCACTTCCTCTGTTCACTGTGGAAAAAAAAAAGCACACAGAGTAATGCTGATTTTCAGCTAGCTGATAAAATAACAGCAGGAATATTGTGTTACTGTAATATCTGAAATGGCCCTAGGGCAGAAGATAGGAAGTGTGTTCTGTGTCAATTCACCCCTTCACTCCCTGATTAAATTTGCACCCAAATCAAGTAGTTCAAAGTCTCAATTTGTTTAATGAGGTGACTTGACAAATAGATAATTTTCTCTTTTAGCAATTACCCTGAAAATGTGAGTTGGCAGGAGCCCTGCTTTTCATATCTATCAATACAGATTGGGGATCTTGTTCCACTGTGCTGTGATACTTAATGTTCTCACAATTTTAAAGTATTTCTCAGGTAATGTGCGGTCTATTATTTCAAGTAACGCTAACTATGCTCGTGTTGAGTGAAGCACAGAAGTATCAGTTGCTTTATGCTGGTGTTTGAGGGTAACGTGCCAGTGCAAGAACTCTTGGATCCCAGTTGCCTGCTGTGGCCATCTGACCTGAGTTTTTACTCATTGCTGCACCCTGCAGGGTGACCTGCAGTAGCCAAATTATTTCAAAGAGCTACAGTCTCTCTCTACTTGGCCATGGCTTCCTGAGTATGAAGTAGCCAAGAGCCAGACAATCCTAGGGACCACTAGTCATTTAGGAACCTCCGTTAGAAAAACGCTGCCTTAGGAGCACCGTTCTAATGCCAGTGTCATACGAGATTTGCCTGGTTAGGCTCTTCATTCTGCACATAGCAATGCAGCCCAAGGAATCGGGCTTGGCTTGGCTTTGGCCAGAGCGTGCTCTCACTGAACTAAATGTGAAATTTGCCATGATGAAGAATATAGCAGTTGAGTGCCCTGGGCCAAGAGTGTCCCAGTCACCTCTCCCCAGATCCAATGTTTTGGTCTTTCCAACTTTGCATTCTTCAAGTCTGTGGCTCAGGAAAAAGGGTTGGGTGAAATCAAACCATCTTTTGCCTTTGCTGGCCCCAAGGCTGATGCAGGAGGCTGGCTCAGCATGGGAGAGCCCTGCACCCTGCTGCATACAGGTGAAAGTGCTGCCAAGTCTCACCTCGGACTCTTATTCCTTGTCTCCTGCTCTTTCCCATCACGGCAGCTGCCATGAGGCATTTGTGGGTGACACCTGCAGTAAGTCCATGCCAGGGCAGACCATCTTGATGCCATCTTCCTGTGGCCCAGCAGCAGCTGTATTGAAGGGGCTATAGCCCACTTGAGAGACACTCACCAGATGTTGATGGCCACAGTATCATTCCCCTCCATCGCTTTCCTTCTTAAAAAGTAGTAACAGCATAGTGCTCTTACTACTGTTGCTTCACAGTAACAGCAACAAAATGGAGGTTGTTCAGCCATGTAACTCGCATTTCTCATTGCCTCCTTCTTGCTTTTTCTTTGCTACTTCTAAGCTTTGTTCTCTTCTTTCTCAGAGATTCAGCAGGATCTTATGCTGGAGTAACAACCCCCTGCAGAAGCTTACACAACCTCACAGCTGTTAGGTGGGGGCGTGAACGGGATGACCAGTTGCAGAGTGGCTGATGTGCTGTGAAGCCCTACCCAAATGTAAGTCAGGGGAACTGGTCTGTGGCACTGCACTCCAACACTGTGGCTGTGGCTCTTGCCAAGAGTGGAGGGAAAAGTCTGTCAAGGAGATAGAAAGTGAGGGAGTCTGAGCAAGAACAGGAGGGTGATACAGCCCTGATGGACCAGAAGAAAGAATGGGGTTGAGGAAAGAGTGTGAGGGCAGAAAAAGGGGGGAAATGATAAAGGGCACAAATATGGGCAGGAAGGAGCAACACAGCGCCTTAAGGACAGAATTAGAGGTATAATGAAAAGGATTAAGGACTGTTCAGTAAATAGATACATGGTCTGAGTGATCATAGAATCATGGGATCATTAAGGTTGGAAGAGATCTCAAGGATCATCTAGTCCAACCGTCCCCCCACCACCTATTACCCACTAAACCATATCCCTAAGTCCCACATCCAACCTTTATTTAAACACCCACAGGGACGGTGACTCCACCACCTCCCTGGGCAACCCGTTCCAATGCCCGACCACCCTTTCCGAGAAGAAATTTCTCCTAATTTCTAACCTAAACCTCCTCTGGTGCAACTTGCAACTGATAATGGATAACGAGCTTTAGCTGCAGTGCTGTGAATGCTAAGGAGAGGAGGAAAATAAGCAGCAGAGGGTTTGCGGTCATCTAGTTAGCCAGAAGGGGCCTCGACTCAGTTCTTCAGACCTCAGAAGCTCATTGGAACAACGTGGGATGCTCATGAGAGCAGGCTTTCTTGGGGGATTCATGAGGCTTTCTGTACGGAAATAGCATAGAAAGACCTCTGCACAGCAGATTTTTGTCCCTGCTCTCTTCATTCCTAGCTGGAAATGGAAGGAGAAACAAAAATAAATATTTCTTTTCCTCCAGCAATCCTCAATCACTGAAATATTGAGTAAGTCTGTGAGTTTGGTTTAATCAATGCTAGTCTGGTCAAACTTGTCACTTACAGACAACAATGCGTGTGTGCTGGAAGAGAAAACAAGACCAGAAAAAATAAACAGTATTGACAATGACCTTTGAGCAGAAGTGGATTTTATTTCTGTTATCCTTTTATATGTTAAACCTCCTAGATCAAAGCTCACAGTAGCAGTCAAAGCTAAGTTCAGAGACCTTAGTTCGCAGAAAGGAACTTGAATAAATGACCTGATTTGTCAGAAGTTCAGAGTACTGATTTCCCATGAAAGCGGTGGAAATACCAAGTATTGAGTGTCTTCCCAAACCATTTTTTAATTAGTTGTGGTACTCTTTCTGATCCCAGGGTCTTTGACATTCTCCTGTGATGCCTTGGACCTTTCAGCTTGGTTTCCTAGTAGAGGAACAATCAGTGACCCCAGGTCTGGTGTGTTCCAAGTGTTTTGTCACTGGATGTGGAAAAAAAGTGGCCGAAAACGATGCAGAATTTTCTTCTTTTTCTGTGCTGAGGGGAATAACCTTAAGAAAAAAGAAATCCTCTGTTTATTCATGAAGCTCATTCTAAACAGAAAAAGCAGTGAAGGGTATCTGGTGTAGCTGGAGCTAAGTATAATACACATCTTTCCGAGACTGAACACTGTTTTATACTAAGAAAAAGAGTCTTGAAGACTACGTGAAGCCATACTATCTGCTGACACCTTCCCTGCGTGTGTCATGGTAGATATTTAATTCTGGGCGTCTGACTCTGAGAAAGTCAGCACAGGTTTTTTATGTTGATTAGCTCCATTTTGGCCAAAAGAACCAAATTCACTAAGGGATAGATGGAGAAATATTGCATACCAGCATGATAACCTTGTGTGACAGCATAGTCATGATAAATACGCTATACATCTAGAAGTTCAGTCTGATACATAGTCTAGACCAAAGGGTTCTCTCGCAATGTGATGATCTATTGTATTGCCCAGCCAACTGGAGTGGCATTAAAATGAATTATACCAGGCTCCTGGTTTGGAAATTGTCTAGTCCATTATTTTTTAAGTACAGATTTCTTAAAGGGCAGAAGGAACCTTGGAGAGAGAGAATGAATTGGAAACAAATCGTGACCATGACATTCTGCCCTCTTTCCTTGCCATTTTTGGCAATTAGGGCATTATTTCCTCTTTCCTGTCAAGGACTCTTTGGGTTTGAAAAAGGGTTTTCAGGCTTTTTCCCTTTGTTCTGATTTGCAGAAAGAGAAGAAAAAAAAAGTTGTTTATCCTTCCACGCCTGCACAGCTATCTCTGTGCTTCCTTTTTCCTGATATTCCTCCTTTTCTTGTTTTCTGATACCTTTTCATAAAATGAACATATAAGAGAAGGACCAGTGGGTTGCCTGGGCTAAATTCTTAGTACTTTACAACTCTTTCATGATGCCACAGACCGTGATGTGCTGTACTGTTCAACCAGGCTCTATGTTCACACCTTTCTGTGTACTTATAATAATCACATTTCTGCATGTTCTTGTTCTTCCTGCTGACTCTTGTGTGAGAAGGTCTCCACATTGTCCAATCCATTCTCAGGCTGTTAGGTAAGGTAATTTCCTTTTCCTTTTCCTTTTCCTTTTCCTTTTCCTTTTCCTTTTCCTTTTCCTTTTCCTTTTCCTTTTCCTTTTCCTTTTCCTTTTCCTTTTCCTTTTCCTTTTCCTTTTCCTTTTCCTTTGGTTTTTTTTTGTTTCCCTCTTTTGTTTTAATCTAAGCAATTTTAAAATTTCTTGCTATGTTGTACATTTCCAGTTGTGTAGCTGTCACAGCTTTTCTGTTTCTGCTGTAGCTAGAAAACTTCTCAGGACCACTATAAACATGCAACATGTGTTCTCTGGTAATAGCTAGGGCTTTCATGATATCAGATAGGATGATCCTCAGAAAGACATATTGGTTTTGGCTTATCCAAGTTATTCAGTAAGACAATGCAACTTTGATCCATTGCAGCCTGCATAACTCTGCAAACCCTGATTTTTCCAGCACAGAACACACATATAGGTGCTGAGTGGTATTGTGCGGGTTCAGTAATTCATTATTTGTGAACATTATTTGGTTGCCATTGGTCTTCTTATCTCCCCCACACCTCAATTTGGAAACTGAGCTCTTACAGGCACTCACTTTGCATTTTGATTTCTCTGACCTTCAGAAAAGTGTGCAATTTAGTTTGATAGCCAGATAGACCAGGCACTAGTTGTGGGTGAATCACCCTCGGTCTTGGATGTACAAAATTGTTTAGTAACTTATTGAATGTAAAGGTGGAGAAGACCCACATGTTTCATCTGAATTCATATACAATTGTCTTCGGATGTGCTAATCAGATACCCAGGAAAGTTGGTCAGGTCAACGTGGTTTTGATTTTGCATGAACTTCTTACATCAGAAGTCCTATTTTTGGACTGTGATGCCTAAGTCACCTGCAAGAAGTAGGATTTTCTATGATCATAGGTTGGTTGCTTATTTTGACAGATGCTAATAATTTGATAGATGCTAATATTTTGACAGATGCTAAAAATATTAGTGCCCTTTTCTGGCAGTTCATATTGCTGTCGGCACCTTTAGCTCTATTTCTTGCATCATTTTATGTAAACTTTTACTGTGCAGTCCCTATGGAGTGATGATCAATTTGTATAATTTAATAATTACATATAATTACAGACTTCCTATTTTCCCAGAGTCATGAGTAGCTGCTGATGGACATACAGGCATAGAGTCTCTGTCCATGCCCTCCCGAGGCTCTCTTGGAACTGCTCAGTGATGTTAAGCACTTAAACAGCAGGGAATTTCTGGGAACAGTCCAGCTTCCTCTGGTATTAGGAGCCATTTAGCAAATGGTGATAACTAATTTAATTAAGATCAGATGCTAATGCCATTTGTGAAGATGATGCCGTATGGACACAGGCCTACTGTTCTTTGGCTCTGAAGCACCCTCTGATTTTTGGAGTGCGATGACACAGATGCACTAACACACTGACAGCAATGCACAATAAATGGTCGGAGTATTTGGGTATTTGTCTTTCAACCAAGGTATTTTATCTACTCAGCTGTCAGATGTTGTCAAGACCAGCAGTTTTATCATTCTTCAAAGAATTGATTTCTCAAATGACTGACTCAAACTGATCAATGTTCTGAAATTCTTGTCACTTACTGTGTAACTTACACTTTGGGTCTAATTTACACACTCTGCGTACTCAAAAGATTGGTCTGCCCTGATAGTATATGTCTAGTTTTTGTCAGTCAGTAGTGGAGTTCTGACTAATTGTTGGTGCTTTTCTGCTGTTGTGGATGATGTCTACATGTTCTGTGAAGCATGACTTCCATCTTCTGTCAGTTTGGAAAAAAAAACCCCTCACTCAGCAAGTTACATTACAGGTCAAGAAAATCCTGTTTGGATTTTCTACGTTCAGTAATTTGAACAATTTCCAGCTAAACTGTGGAGCTTCTTGCCACAGGATAGTGTGGATACTAAACGTTTCTGTGGTTTTTAGAAGACGTTAGACAGATTAAAAGCATATACTGTAATAACTCTTTCAGTCTAGCAGTGCTGTTGGTGACAAAGGCCTGATACAGATTATTGTACTCATTTTTGTCAGCCATAACTGAAGACAATTTGGGTCATGGATGTACATGCTCCTACTTCTACCATTTCTACCCATTGTGACCATCAGGCCAGCAAGGTGAGGTGGTGGTGTTGCTCTTTACATGAGAGAGCAACTGGAATATATTGAGCTCTGCCCAGGCGTGGATGAAGAAACCTTATGGGTAAGGATTAAGGGGCAGGCTAATACGGTGACACTGTTGTGGGTGTTTACTACAGGCCTCTCTGATCAGCAAGAGGAAGTCAATGAGGCCTTCCACAGATTGCTGGAAGTAGCCTCACAGTCACAGCCCCTGGTTCTCATGGGTGATGTCAACCACCCCAATATTTGTTGGAAAGGCAACACAGCCAGGCATGCATAGTCCAGGAAGTTCCTGCAGAGCATTGATCATAATTTTTTGACACAGATAGTGGAGGAACTCACGAGGAGAGATGTGCTGCTGGACCTAGTACTAACAAAGAAAGAAGGCCTGGTTGGGGATGTGAAGGTTGGGGGCAGCCTTAACTGCAGTGAGCATGAGATGGTGGAGTTCAGGATCTTGCATGGAAGGAGCAGGGCAGTAAGTAGGATTACGGCCCTGGACTTCAGGAGAGCTAACTTTGGCCTTTTCAAAGATCTGCTTGGGAGAATCCCCTGGGTTAGGGCTCTAGAAGGCGGGGTAGGTTCAAGAGAGCTGGTCAATATTCAAGCATGAATTCCTCCAAGCTTAAGATTGGTGCATCCTGATGAGTAAGAAATCAAGCAGAGGAAGCAGGAGACCTGCATGGATGAGCAAGCAGCTTCTGGAGAAACTCAAAGGGAAGAGGAAAGTTTACTAAATGTGGAAAAAGGGACTGGACACTTGGGAGGAATACAAGAATGTAGTCAGAGTAGGGGTGCAGTGAGGAAGGCTAATGCCCACTTGGAATTAAATCTGGCAAGTGATGTCAAGGACAACAGGAAGGACTTTCTCAAGTACATCAGCAGCAAAAGGAAAACTAGGGAAAATGTGAGCCTGCTGCTGAATGAGATGAGTGCCCTGGTGATGGAGGATACAAAGAAGGCAGAATTGATGCCTTCTTTGCTTCAAGGCTGCCCCTCAAGAATCCCAGACTCTGGAGGTAAGAGAGAAAGACTGGAGAAAGAAAGACCTTCCCTTGGCCAAGGAGAATCAGATTAGAGATCATTTAAGCTAAGTCGACACCCACAGATCCATGGGCCCTGATGGGATGCACCCATGAGTGCTGAGGGAGCTGGGAGATGTTAATGCTATACCACTCTCCATCATCTTTGAAAGGTCATGGAGAACAGGAGAGGTGCCTGAGAACTGGAGGAAAGCTGTGTCACTCTGGTCTTCAAAAAGGGCAGGAAGGATGACCCAGGAAACTATGGGCCAGTCAGCCGCACCTCCATCCCTGGGAAGTTGATGAAACAGCTCATTCTGGATGTCATCTCTAACCATGTGGAGGAAAAGAATGTTATTGGCAGTGATCAGCATGGACTCAGGGGAAATCATGCTTGAACAATCTGATAGCCTTCTATGATGGCCTGACTGGCTAGGCGGATGAGGGAAGAGCAGTGGATGTTGTTTACCTCGAACTCAGTAAGGCTTTTGACACTGTCTCCCATAACATCCTCATACGTAAAATTAGGAAGTGTGGGTTAGATGTGTGGACAGTGGGATGGATTGTGAACTGGCTGAATGGCAGAGCCCAGAGGGTTGTGATAAGTGGAGCAGAGTCTCGTTGGAGGCCTGTAGCTAGTGGTGTACCCCAAGGGCCTGATGGATGACAAACTCTCCATGAGCCAGCAGTGTGCCCCTGTAGCCAAGAAGGCCAGTGGTATCCTGGGGTGCATCAAGCAGAGTGTGGCCAGCAGGTCGACAGAATCACACAGAATCACAGAATCACAGAGGTTATCCTCCCCCTCTA
>VWZZ01001016.1:459283-537825 GCA_013399095.1 Psophia crepitans | reverse complement strand
CTGCCCGCTGCCCGGCAGCCCGCCTGCCTGCCCGCCGTGTGCCGGCGGGGCTGCCCGGGAGGGGTGGGGCTGTCCCGGGCTCCTGCCCGCGGGGCCCGCTCGGTGTTCTCATTCATAGGGCGCTAGGAGGAAATTAATCGTGTAGAATCTTACCTCCCCAGGTCCTGCCTGTGAAAGTGTGGGTGAGGAAGGTTTGCGTTTGGTGGTTCTGTATCTGTGCTGTTCCTAGCAGCAGTCATTTTCATTCTTTTTATCTTACAGTTAAATACAATTCTGGGTGCTACTTTTTCAGCTACGAATGAAGCTTTTGTTGAACAGTTGATCTGTTCTAACGATGTGGGAGAAATTTTAAACCTGTTGTTTTCACTGCTGTAGCATGATCCTATAGCCCAGGAGCAAGGAAGGTATGTAGAACTTGATTTAAAAGAACTATCAAAAGCTACATCATAAAGTTCAGATTAAACTTAGAGATTGACAAAGTTAAGGAATACCCTTGTTATAGATTGTTCATTCATGATTTCGAGTGGAGGCAAACTTCCTCCAAGTTCAAAATTAATCATTTTGAAAAATACCCTTGATGGAATTGCCAAAGAGGGCATCCTTCGTGTAACCAGGAGCCAGCGTTGTGGTGTGTTTGGTGTCTGTGGATTCACGTGCCTGTGGGAGAGATCGCAGGACGGGAACTGAGTTCCTGTGCTTCGCTGATCTCTGGGCTTCCTTCTGAGGTAACCAGTTATGGTAGCTCTCTTGGTAGGTGCAGTTCAGAAGTTCTTCCTGTAGTGATCTGGAAACTTGGCTGAGGGAAAGAGGCACTGCTGGATAAGTGTGTAAAATAAGCAACAATAATTCAGGTTGCTGCCCTCGTAAGAACAGCCACCTTTTTGTCTTTTCTCATCAAATCTCTACCGAGAGCAGTTTTCTGCATTGTGGAGCAGGGAGTTTCTGCATAAATGCTGTCATGGTGGAGGTGGATACAGGGACAGTCTCTGATCTGTGCATGTACAGAAGGTGTCTGAGAGGGACTTCTAACCTCTGGCTGTTTGTGGTTTCCCTCTTTTGGGGAACAGCATTGCCGTTACTCACATTTGACTCCTGCTTGTTAGCTAGCGAGTATGTTTGTCGAGGACTTAGAATAAATTCTACTTCAGCTAGCCTGGTTTCCTGGCTGAAGCTCAAGCAGCATCTCATCCCGACTTGTTGATTCTTTCCTACAGATGGACTCGCAGGGTTCAGCAGGAAGAAGGGGATGCTGAGATGGTTGCAGTGTGTTTTCCATTGGTTATAATTTGTAACGGGTTATCATTTCTTAAAGGATCTTGTTCGTAGAGGTGCTTTGTAAACAGTGCATGTGGTTAGTGGTTATTGCAAGTCAGTTGTAATCAAAGTGTCTTAGTAACTAACAAACATTAATTGTTTGGATTTGATGCTGAACAAATGTGGAAGTTACTTTGCCTTTGTCACTCCTGGCTGATTATGGTAACTAAAGGCTGTATTGTTTAATTGGATGCAGGGCTCAAGATGTAGTCTGCTGCAGTAATGGTTAATGGATAGCAGCCTCTGCTTAAAAACAAGCCAGTGATAGTATTTTTTTATCTACAGTAAATACAATAATAATTTGAAACTCATGTTTGAAAATGTGTTGCACACTTGAAACAATTCTAACATCTATGATGCAAGATCAAGGTCAGATCAATAAGTGTAAACCTCTTGCTGTGTTTTAAAGTGCACCTTACTCTCTTTGAAGAGATTTTTCTGGAGAAGTCTGTCTGTTTCCTGTGTCATCTACATTTTCTTAGCTATTTGCAGGTGAGCTTAATAGCACTGTTTATTTGACTTTGCCAAGTGTAAATAGTTGGTTCCAAATTTCTGATACTGACATTTGCCTTGACAAAACGTGTGTATGAGAACATGCACTCTGTTTCCATTTCAACCAAAGTGTTGCAGCATCAGTTTTCAGAATTGAGACTTCAACAAAAATTAACTGTGAAAAACCCAAAGGCCTGGAGACTTGTCTTTTAGATACTCCAACGTGTCTGTGCTCCACAACGGAGACTCAAAATTTGTCAGGTCCAGCTGTTAGTCATTCTATTGGAAAGCTGTTCATTTTCACACCAATTGCAAGCCTTCAAAATGTTGAAGTTCACAGACATTCAGTAGAGCCTCCAAAACACTAAAGCAGCTGATGAACATGATGATGTTATGTTCCAGCTCGGGCTGCAGCGTGAGTTTCCATGTAGCTCTTGTGGGTCCTCATGTCTCCAGACAGCATCCTCTGACTTCTGAGTGTTCCTTTGGTGTTTGACCAGAGAGGTTTGTTCTAAATTCTGAAGTGAGTGAGAGAACCTGCTAAGAGTGGATGAGAAACACGAAGGGTGAAGGTTGGGACTGGGTGATGGAAAAGAATGAGCCTCACTGATGTGATGGTCAGGAGACTGTGTCCCCACAAATGCCTGGGATGTAACCCACGTTCTCATCTGAAACTATTCGTTTGCTGTTGGTGTTTGTTGATATGCCTTTCTCTCCTCCTCTTCCTCCTCCCAGTATTGTTCTATAGTCAGGGTAAAAGCCCTGATTCTCCCCCCTGCCCGCCCTAATTATTTTGCTAATTAAGGTTCCCTGAGTGATCTTAGTTCTCCTCTGTGATGTGTAGGTACTATTATAGAGTCCTGTTTGTGGAAATTGGACGTGGACCACTGCTGATGCACCACAACAACTCTTCCGCTGGTGTCATCAATCGGTGCTGGCAATCCCTTTTCCGAGATCTGCTCAGGAGTATGGGAGGAGTAGGCAGTTTTCAGGGAGAATGCATACCTATTACAGGTCTTGATAATTGACTGCTCTCCGGTACTGTCTTTATATGAAGGGTCTTTGCAGGAGAGGGTGATTCTGAAGGGGTGGTCTAAAGACTGTGTCTGTCGGACAGGCTTCTCTGTTGCCTGTGTACTTGCACGATAATGATGTAGGAGGCAGCTACTAGGGCTCGGCTGCACAAATTGTTCTGGGATCAACAGTCTGCTTCTGGCAACCTCTTTTCCAGTGGTAACTCTGCAATGTGCAAGGCATCAGTCACCCATGTGCCTCTGTCCTGTAGCTCATCCACGTACAGTAAACCCAGTGCTGCTGGAGCTCCTGCGGTTCAAGTATGTGTATGTATGCTGTCGGGCTTGTCCTGTAACAGGGCAGGGCTGTAGCATGTGGTTCTTCTTTGGGCCTGAAGATGCAAAACTGAGATTTGCATAATATGCTTCACTAGTTTTATGTGCTGCCTAATCCAGTTATATGTCCAAACAGGAAAAAAGCTGATGGGGGGAAAAAAAAAAAGGAAGTTAAGGAACAGACAGTATATATGTTGGAGTGTAATGTGCTGGCTCATAATGATATCCACATCAAGTGGCAAGTATCTCGGCAGAAACGTCTTTTGTACTCTTTGTTTCTCTCTTCTCCTTCATTAATCTTGCTGTCATGAGCTTTGGTCTCTGAGCTTTTAGCTTAAAATCTGTGTGTTGTAGTTTCATCTTCCTGAGCAGTTCTGCTTATTTTAAGTTTGAGGTTCAGACTCATGTTCATTTGAAGATTGTTCTGTCAGTGTATATATGAAGAGCTTTATTGTGCTGTTCAATAACTGTTAGTACCTTGGAGCGCTGTAAATCTGTTACTACGAAGGGAAAAAAAAGAGAATGACTGTAGGAGGTGGTGTGTTGATATAAATTGGCATTCCTCTACAGAATTGTAAATTAAAGTGATAGTTCCTTAAATGAGATGAAATAGTCTGTAAAGTATTGCCTCTGTCTTTTTCAAAATCTGTGTGGAATAACTTTAGTTAGATGGTAGAAGGAACTTCACTTAGCAAAGAAATTATCTCGCTTCGCATTTCATCTGCGTCAAATTCTGCTGGTTTAGGTGCACGGAGACTTGCTGTTTAGGTTGAATATTTAAAAAATGCTTTGTTTAGATTGTTAGCTGTAGAACCAATTCTAAAGCACTGAAAACAGAAACTGTTGAGAAGTGAAGTACGTAGACAGAGGGATTTACTGCAGCAGCGCTTAGCAGCGACTAATTTGTAGGCACTCCTGGCCGCAGGAGCAGAACTGATAGCGCCTGGTTGTGTGCCAAAGAGCTGTCTGCAATCCACGGAGATCTGGCGACGCAGGAGTGAGTTTGCGTAGCTACTGTTTTTCTTGCAGTAAGTGAACTCTAGTGAACATCAAAGAAAATTCAGGTCCTTAAGGGACTGTCTTGTATTTTGGAGAAAATATGGAAGCTGCCGGTGAAGTAGATGCCAGGTCCAGAACTGGGCGCTTTGCAGGAGGATGTCCCCTTGACTCTTGAGTTGTGCTTGCTCAGGCTTCCTCACCCTGCCAGTCCTTAGGACCAGCTCCGGCAGCGTGGAAGGAGCGTGCGTCCCATATGAAGAGCTTCCCATGTGAAGCTCCTCAATTTGACGAGCAAACCTGCATCTCTGGCAAAGTCAAACGCAGCGTTGTCTGTGTATGAACGGTACTTTGGAGGCAGCTACCTGAAAGGCTCCCTTGGGAAACCTGGTCCCAGTACGCTGGCTTTGTAAATCCCGTGCCTCCTTGGGTGTTTACATGTGTCGCTGTGGGATTGTAGTGCAAAGCAGTTCTAGCTCTCTTGGCAACTTGAGGGTGAAAAAGTAGGTTTAAGAGACTTTGTGTAACTAAACGTGTGGTTTGGGGTGTTTTCCTGAATCATGCCTTTTGAGCAAAGGACCTAGCGTAATGGAGACTTGTATTTGCATGTAAACCTTTTGTGAATTTGAGCATAAACGTACTTAAAGGTGAATTTCGCTTTTGTTCTGTTTTCAGTCTCTACCCCGCAGATCAGGGCCTGCTGCCTAGGTGATAAAAGGTGCAAGGAAGGGCAGAAGTTTGTGCGCGGAAAGTGGACAAGTTCAATCTGTTTATGCTAGAAACCTGAGGACCTGTAATGTTTCAGTGTTGGTTAAAGACAGGTGATATTGTGGTAAAATATATCTGTGATCTAGCTGTTGATATGAACGCTGAAGAATTATGAGTTCCTGTTTTCCCAGTGCAGAAGTAGCCTGGGAGCTGTGAAACAACTGTTTGTTCTTGGGACGAGGGGCTGTTACTGACTGCCATTAGCTGAAGTGTGCGTGAAGAGGGGTCTCGGAGTCTTGAGTGGATAGAGCTGGGACAGAAAAAGAGTTTTAAAGCATTATGCACTTTTTGCAGCCTGAAAAGTCAAGAAATACCACAATTCTTTAACTGTGAAGCTATGAAACTCTTCTCTTGGGGGTTCCAAATGAAGATGGTAGTCTGTGCAGCAGCTAACTGAATGGCAGGCTTCCCCACTCCCTGGTTTATTTTTTTCAAATCTGATATCAAAGTCTGTAGACTCTGTCCAAGTAAATACATTGGCAATCAAGAAACATTTCTGAAGTTTAGTATGTATAGGTCTGATTTTGGAATAAAGGAATTGAAAACGGAGTGGATCTAAACTGAGAACCAAAACCAACCTAACTCTAGTTTAAAAAAGTGACTTTCTAGGATTTTTTTCCTCTTTGCATATTTTAACTATAGCCAGTAGGACAAAACCATACATTGTTTTAATTGTGCAATCTAAAACCGCATGAAGTGAGTCACATCAGTAACTGAAATCAATAAACTGTGTTCTGTTGATTCTGTCAGTGTTACGGATCTTCATTTATAACTGTAAACTGAACGTTAAAGATGCATCTTAAAGTGAAAGGTCACATATTCGGAGTGTTTTATACATTGCTCCCCAAATTTTGAAAAATTAGTATCTAAGGCAAAAATGTAAAAATAAGTTAAAATGTTCTGATACGTAAGCGATTTTATCAATACATTTGTGTGTTTAAATGACTGTGAATGATCTTTTGTGAAAGCTTAGAACAATAATTTCATACCGTAATAAATGAATTCAAATTTGCTGACAATGTAAATTACAAGTTACTTGGTAACTTGAATTTGTTGACACCTTATATTTATATCTTGATTTATTTAATTTTTCTAATTTTTGCAAGCAAATAAAATTTTCTACTTCCATGACAACTTTTAAAAATGATATAACTGTATGTTTGTGTATGCACAGAGGTGATCCGCACAGTGATATTACAGCAGTGTAATATGGACACAGGACTGTGTTACAGTTTAGAATTTTTGCTTTTTTATGTAGCTTCAAAATGGGACGTCGCTCCTCGGACACAGAAGAAGAGAACAGAAACAGAAGGAAAAAGAAACACCGCAGGCGTTCGTCTTCAAGTAGTTCCTCAGATAGCAGAACGTACAGCCGTAAAAAATCTGGAAGGAAATCAAGGTCAAGGTCGCGGTCTCGAGATCTCCAGTCGCGGTCTCATTCTTACGAGAAAAGGTGCATTTATCGTAATTTACTGTCTGTTGCAGTAGTTTTCTGATTGGGCTCTTTCGTATGAGGGTACAAAGCCCGAGGTGTTGGAATCCGGTGTGGAGTCAGTTTTAGGTTGGAATTTTGTAGCAAAGTTTGCTCGGAACCTTGGAAGATGTGGCAATATTTCTACTCATGTTTAAAGAAAAAAACAGCCCCACCTCCCCTTTAAAAAAACCCAAAGCACCTTCCCCCCTCCAAGGATACAAAAGCAGTGTATATGCAGATCCAAAGGTAAATTCCTTATTAAAACAAACAAAACCCAACTAACTAAAATAACCTTTCCGTTCTCCTCCTTCTAAATACTGTATTTCTAATCTCTTTTTGGAAATACAATAGTTCATGGATTAATGCCAGCTGGAAAAGCAGTTTTGTTCTAGTTACAGACTATTCCGTGTTACTTTTTTTCTGTTGTAATAACCCAGGTAGGTCTTTCCAGACGGCAAGGTAGGCTTTCTCAATGGAAAGACTTGGAATGATTCTGCAGTAGTCTATAAATTTGCTGCACAGCTAGTTTTCACCGTTACTCGTGCTATTTTGTATGTATACAGAATGCAGTAGTCAGCCAGGTGCGTAGAACGTGGGTCATGTGGCTGTATCTACCAAATTTTTCTTGTCCAACCATCGTGTTTCCCTCATCCCTTTCAGTACCTGACCTTTTTAGATAGCCTGGTTGTCTCTCAGTCTGACTTGCGGTGATTCTGGAGTCAATTTATTAATAAAGTGGAGTAGGAAAATACTCATTGTGTCTAGCTGCACCGTAAATATATTGGAAAGTGCTCCTGACAAACCTTCCTTTAGCTGGCAGAAGAGTGTGTCAGTGAGGGGCAAGGTGGCTGGTTGTGGGGAGTTTCTTATTTGTTTATTTCCATCCCCCCGTCTTCTGTTCCTGCTTAGCATCTACATACAGCCCTAAGGGGACACGGCGAGATGACATCGGCTTTGATGCCAACAATATGCTGATGACATGCAGCTTTATGAATCTCTTTAGTCCAGTGCAGGCATGGCTATCTCGCAGATAAAAACAGAGCTTGGAGGGAGATTAGAGTCTGGACGAAGACCAGTTGACTTAAATTGAATCCAGAAGAGAGGAAAGTGTCTGCTTTTAGGATCTGGCTGGCACCTTTGCTTTGCCCTCCGTTTAGGGCATTTGCTTCTGGCAGTTAAGTCACTATGACACGCTGGGGTTCTGCTGGATTTATCCCAGACCCTGAAGAATCAAAAGCAGCAGTCTAAGATTACTCTTCTTCATCTTCATTTAGCAGGAACATTGCATTCCTTTTTCAGATGAAGACCCGTTCTTTAGTAGTTAACCTATATATCCTTTCCGGTTTGGACTACTGCAGCATTGCTTTACGTAACACACCACCTTTTCCTTTAGTCTAGGTAAGCGTGTACCACATCGACTTCACCCTGAATTAGAGAAATGTTTCTATGTGGTGTTAAGTTTTAATATTACTCAAACGGAATAAAGGCCCAAAACACAGAGGTTCTCAGAAGGATTGTAATTGTTGTTTAGTTAGCTGTTGGGGAGACGGAGAGGAAATTTTACAACAGGTTAAGACTTGGAGGGTATCCCTTCCACCAGCTTTTGGATTAGTTGGTTTAATTTGTGTATCTGGTATGTATTCTTTTACCTTTCTCCTGTGTGTGTAAGGATTTATTCTTTGAATAAATGAAATGGGGAGGTTGTGGGGGGAGGGAGGAGGGAAGTACCGTTCTGACTCGTGACTGAATTTAGGAGAAAATTTCCAAGCTCAAATGGAATATATTAATACTGATTATTTGATTACTAATACTAAATAAAAAAGGAAGATCTGCCTACATCAGAGCAGAACAAAGATTTCACATTAGGAAAGTTGAAATAACAAATCTGTAAACCTATACAGGGAGAGAGAAAATATTTATAGGTGTAGATAACTTTTAAATACATGTTTATGTTTACATGTTATGTATGTACATGGTATGGCTGGAAATAATTTTATAGAGCGGCAATGCAGAAGTTAACATTTTATGAATTTCCCTTTTAACTCTGGAGTTGAAGTCCTTATCCCATACGGCATATTTTGGTGTAAATCCTGCTGGGAATGTAGGTCTAAATGTTTCTTCAACCTCAGGTTTGCCAAAGAGGCAGCGAGTTCCAATGAGCTGGTCATGGGACTGACGCCCGCTGAGAGCTGGGTTATGTTCCCGGCTTTGCCCTTGAGGTATGGCATGAGTTGAGGCAAATTAGTTAACTTCTGTTTCTCCTCCTGCCCTTTTTCTGTCTTGAGATGTATAATTTGGAATGCAAGCTCTTAGGGCGGGCATTGCCCATGCGTACGTGAATTACTTATACCACAACAGCGGTATTTGAGGCTTCTACAACATGTTGTAATACAAATCTCACAGGTTTGTGTCCCCCTTTTAAGTAAACTGTTAGGATTTTTGTTCCTGTTTGGTTTTTTCTTTGTTTGCTTGTTTTTTAGCGGCAGTAGCGTACTAATAGCGTGGTTTTGTTTTAGACGCAGACACAGATCGAGCAGTAGTTCTTCATACGGTTCTCGAAGAAAACGCAGTCGTAGCCGATCAAGGGGCAGAGGCAAATCCTACAGGTCTCAAAGATCAAGATCAAAAAGTAGAACAAGAAGGTAAGACTCTTTTCGTAGGAAAAAGGATTATTATTTCTACTGTAAAAACATCCATTTAAAATCTCCATGTAGTTACTGAGTGTGGAATATACTAGGAAAAATGGGTTGAAGTGATCGTCTAAACTACGTGTCATTGAAACTCTACTAAATCTTTAAATTACACTGGTGGAACAGTTGCTTTTGAAGATAAGTTCTATGTTTTGCATTTGACCAAGTGCAAAAAAACACTAATAAAGTCACCTTGGTTTAGCTGTAATAATCTGGAAACTTCTTGTAGATTTTTTTTTTGATTACTGATTTCTGTAACTCCCCTGCATAACGCTGGCTCCCTGAAGATCAGACTAAACTGTTGTTTCCACATCTGTATTTCCCTTGGAAATAGAGGAGTATTTTGTTATGCGCATTTTTTGTAATATTTTTCTTAATATGTAAAGAAATCTATTTTTGATAAATCAGATTGTGACTAGTGGATATTCTCAATAATAAACAGAACTTAAATATTTAAGTCTTAATATGATTTGCAACATCTGATTATAAAATCTGCTTCATACTTTTGTAGTTGAAAGAAGCTCCGTTTGTGTGTGTGATTATTTTTCAATTAAAAGTTTTAAATAAACTTTATCCCTGGATATCAGAATTACTGTTACCTTTTTCTATTGAATTTAATTTAATTATTGAGTGTATCGAGCAGATCAAAGCTTTTTTTTGGTATGTGTTTACAGGTCTTCAGCCAGGCAGTTTTATGTCCCTGCACCAAGAATTTAGTACAACATGTCACTTTCCTGTACCAAATAGGTAGAGCTGTTGCCTCTAAATGTTGAAAAATTGTTGTTGAAAGATGCGAACGTTTCACTTTCTCTTATTTGTATTCTCTCATGACTTATTCACAGCTGTTCATTATAGTAGTTGCCTGGACACTTATTGCTGCAGCGCCTTTGTAGTAGCAATTTGATTATTTAAACTGTCTGATCTCTCTGAGTGTACCTACCATCTGAGCTGTAGACCCCGGATAAGCTGCTGCGCTCCGTGTAGAAATATTCCTGTAAATATCCACCATTTTGCTAACGAAATCAGTTTTAAAATGATGAAATGTCAAAAGAATAAGGTGAAAATGAAGGTGCTTTTACACAGCGTGTCGGGTATTCAGCATCAGGAAACCTGACAACCTGATTTAAAGATCTTGGGCTTATTGTGATAAGTATAAATTGCAGATCTTGCTAGACGTAGTCTGATGGTCATCTTTTCCAAGGGTTTTCCTGATGTTAGTTGGCATTGCAATATACCGAAATTATCCATCTAAAAACTTTAAAAATGTGACTACTGTTTATTTCATTTTGTGCTAGGAAGTATTGTGTAACAAATATTTTATGTGTAAAATATACTAGCTTTTTCAGCAGGATAGCTGGGAGGGTAGAGCTGCAGTCACTTTAAATGATGTTACTATTCACAGACATGGTTCTTCAGGGAAAATATTTACAAATAACATCCTAAATTGTAACAGAAGAGTCTTTTGGCATGTTAAAAGCATAAAACTAAAACGTTCAAAGCATAAACCTAAACCCAACAGGACACATTGAATCCTTCACTGTAATTTTTTTCAAGTCTGCTCTCTGCTGTAACGTTACACTGAGAAGCCATGGATTAATCTTATTTCTGGAGAAGAGTTTAATAGGTTGCAGAAAGCTGCTAGTAGAGGCCCGTGTTTTCCCTGTTTGTTAGTGCTGAGGCAGTTGCAGCAGTGCTAAGTAGTTCCTTTCTTTGCTATCTCAAAATCTGTCTTGTGCACTCGATCGAAGGTATGAACAGCTTTCCTGAGAGGGCTGGGTACGTCACGAGTCCTCAGGCTGGAGGAGAGATCATGGGGGAAAGAGGGAGTGTGAGGGAGGGGTGTGAGAAAAATAAAAAGGAATGATGTGGAACGATGGTTAAGGAACGAGTGTTTCCTTCTCCAGTGTAAGGCCTGGGGCAGGCAGGGAGCGAGTGAAGTCAGCTGGAGGCAGATCCTGGTCAAACAAAAGGAGAGGGTTCCTGTACATGGTGTAATTAAGCTGTGGAAGCCCTTGCTGTTGGGGGTTGTGGATGCCAAAAGTTGAAATGAATTAAAAAAGCAATCACACAAGAAAAATCCTTTCGGAGGTGTTAAATGTGAAGGGACAATATGTGTCTTGGGGAATGCATGGCTTTGTAGCGCTGAAGTGGAATTTTCGTAAGAATTTGACATCTAGAATTCATTAATTTTTTGCTTGGGGTAGGGCAGCTTGTTTTCCTAGGACTTCTAAGGGTACGTACTGAAAAAACCCACTCGGCTAAACCAGCTAATAAAATGATCAGAAGTAACTCAGGCAGCCGCCTTGGGTGGGTGTAGTAAAGAGCGTGTTACCCACTGAAGTATTCTTGTTGATCTCCAACTTCGCAGTTGCCGGTGGCAGGGAGTAAAATCCACTGACCCACCTGAGACAGAGGAATGAAGTGAAGATAACCGTATGCTGCTTGTATTTGTAGTGTTACTGTGGTACCTTCAGAGTGCCACCTCGGGGACTTGAGCAGCTGTGATGTGTTTTTAATATTTTTTTTTTCCCCCCAATGGGACTGACACTAGAAAACTAGCTTCATATTGGAAGTTAAGATCAATTACGTGGTATCTTTAAATCACTGGATCTGGTTTTGGTATAAGTCACCCAGGTGTCACAAATTCTGTATCCTATGAAGTCTTCTCTCCCCACAGTCCCCCATCAAATTAAATCGTTTGGTTTTCAAGGTAGTGAAAATGCTGGTAAAAAGTATAATGATAAAAGTACTGTCATTTTTAAAAAACAACTTCTCTAACATAGGTGTTTTGTGTGAGTGAATGATTTACAGAGCTCCAGCTATGTAAAATAGTGAAATACCAAGTTCTAATTTGAAAAGTTTGATTTTTACAATGACGTGCTTTCAAAATATTTTGAGTAGGTATTATTTGTAACCTAAAATGATTATTTTTTTGGTGCTTTATTTTAGAAGATAAGAAAGCTCATGCATAATATAACTATTTTATTTTAGATGCATTTTTTTAGAGTCGAAAAAGTGGAGCTTCCTAGTAATGCTATAAATTTAAAGCTGTCCTACAGCAAGATAGTACAATGCAAATATGACTTAATAAGATCACAAACTGAATTTCAGCAAAACAACCAAGATTTACATTAAATTAGGAATTTTAAAACCGATTTAGTTTGTTTTACTGAGCATTTGCTTAATAACATTTCGCCTTCTTGCAATCTTTTTAAAGACAATAATTCGTCTGTGAAATGCAGGCACATCCTCAGTAGAAAAATTGAAAGCAACAGCTCACTTTCTGAAACCACACATATAGTGATATAAAGAAATATTTCAGCTCTACGAAATTTAATAAATCATCCCATTTCCTAATTTGATCATATTAGATGCTGATGTGGAAGAAGCATTTCAAATACCATCTCCTCATTAATATACATCAGTCTGGGGAATAGAACGGAATACTTATGCAGAGATGTCACAGTTACTGTTTCTTAGTTTACTAAGTGGAACAGGTTGATGTGATACCGGGTGCTATTTGTCAATGTCTTGCTAAAATGGTTTGGGTCGAGTTATGGAGTCCAGAAAGACGGCGGCTGATAAATCAAAAGTGGATTGAGTGGACAGGAGGCAGTGATTGATACTGTGACAGGATATGAAGAAAGGAATCTTGATACAAGCATGCATGATATTGAATATGAGAAGGAAAATGGCCCTGGAGTATGGATATTATTCAAGGAAATGAGAATAATAATATCATCTTGAAATTATTGCTGGGTGAAGATTAGGATAGTTCTTATTAGAATATTATGCTTCTCTGGAATGGAGAAACTCAGGTTTCATATAATTTCTGTGTGGATAGAGTCTTGTTAATATTTTTAGACTTTTCTCTGCTATTGTTCTGCAAGTTAATCGTATATGAAAATACTTACTTTGCATCAGAACTTGTAACACAAATCTTTTAATTCACGTAGCTTTAAATAGAATTAACCAAAATACGTTAACTTTTATTCCTTGATTTCATACAATTCTGTGATTATAGAGTATTTCACTGTAATTGCCTTTGAATATGCAAGTTTGTTTTTATTTTCTGCCAAGTGTTTTTGGCTTTTCCCTTGATGTTAAACTGAAAACTGCTGCCTTGGAATATCTTTAATGCAGTTCAACTTAAATATTGACACAAGAACAGCTAATGGTACATTATACATATATCTAAGAAGAGAAAATACCCTGTGTAAAGGAATCCTGTTTGTAGAACTGATGCCTTTGGACTGTCAGCAACGGAAATGTTTGATCAGAGTGTTGGGATTTTTTTGCCCCCAGTGTCTGTGGGGGTACACGATTACATCTTATTTCTTTCCCATTCTTCCAGTAATTGATTTAGTATTAAAATATGTGCATCTCACTGCAGCCCATCGGCAGGGTGACCGACTTCTTATGGGTGGCTTTGGAATAGGCTTGGGTTTTGGAATGAAAAAGCAGCTTGTTGACTGAAGTTGCCATTATCCTGGCAATGTAAACTAGAATTAACTTATGCTCAGCCCTCATAGTTTGCCAGAATTCTTCGTGCTTAGCACTTAGTTTGTAATATTTAAGAATAGGGTCCTCTAGTCATGCAGAGAAGTGCAATGTGAAAAGGGTCGTCAAATAAAAATTAGTAAAATCCCACTGATTTCTTTAAAACAGTGCTGTGTTGGTATGCGTACGGAATAGCCAGGTTCAGAGTCATCTCTAACGAGAGTGTAATAACTTGCGTTGCCTGGTTTGCCACACAGTGATGATGGAATTGCAGGAAAAGAATTCCCCACCACCCCGCTCCAGATGCATTTTCAGCACTGCTGCTTCAAACACAAATGCAGCGCTAGCCGGTGCTTGCCCTGAAGTTAGAAATACTCACCACTGGGTTTGATCTGCTCTGAGAAAGGTCGTAGCTTCATTCAGACACGTATTCGTGGCGGGGGCGAGCTGTAAATCCTGGCTACGTGTCGGTCGTTTACCTGTGTTCTTTGTCGCGTGCCGCTGTGGAGGGGAGATCTGAAGCTTTTGTGCAGCTTTCGGTGTTTGACGCTGGCAGGAGGCAGTCATCTTTGGCAGGAGGGTTTGGGGTTTTTTGGTCTTGGAAAATTTTAAAAATAAAATCTTAAAAATAAATCCAAACCACTGTTAGCAAATATCTCATGAAAGAGTCGATATTACACAGTGAACTGTTGTTTGTAAGGTTTTTCAAAGATAGAAGCAGTGTTATTATTGAATGCTTTGGCATTTGCGTTGCTTGGAATGGTGAGTGGGAATGGGTCTGTCTTCAGGTAGTCTCTCGTTTTTTCCATGCACCGTATTATTTTAGTGTGGTAGTATTTGTGTGGTAGGGTCTTTCCAAATTAAACCCCTGGTTTATCAGATCTTACAGCTGATAACAAGTATTGGGTCAAGATATGATCTGTACGAAGTTCTGTTCCAGACTTCCCTTTCGTTACGGGCCGGATCTGTTGTGACTAGCACACACCAATGGATAGCTTCTGTTAGCCTCCAGTGTGGAGGTGTCGTTAGGACCAACTTCAGGAAGAATTTTCTAGAGCAGCATCAGTCTGAGAGGAAAATAAAGGTTCTTAGGAGAGAGGAAGATAAAAGGGATGTACACTTGGAGGCAGACATTAGTGTCAGTGGCAATGTGTAGTAGAAGAGATAACTGCAGATAAACAAAGAGCAAAATTGTGAGGGGCCTTTCAAAAGTTTATGGAGGAGCAGGAGGACGTAGAGGAGAGATGAATTAAAAAAACCCTCCCCAAACCCCCCAAAAAAAAACAAAAGAGAAAGGGATGGCTCAAATAGTGGCCAAAGATCATCACACAAATAAGATGAATTGCAGTTGTGCAGACTTAGACTGATTTCTAAAAACATTGTGAAGAAAGACTAAATTGACATGCGATGCAGATGTGTGGATTGAAGTTGAAGGTGGTTTCAGTTGACGAGGAGAGCTCTCGCCTGTGGGAATAAGCATTAACGTGGGTGGTGTTAGCTGTTCTGGGGAAATGGGAGGGCTTGGGGAGGAAAGGGACAACAAAGGCTTTCTGAATTGACCATCCTACAGACATCGGGCAATATGAGATTTATTGTCTGATAGGAAGGAATTAGGAAGTGAAGTTTGAGCAACGGTAGCGGTAGCAACTCAGAGCAATGAGATGGGTAGGAGGGAAGGGAGGGGCTGTGACCGTGTGTATCTGCTGTAGGAAACAAGAAATGACAAGACGACTGTGAAGAAGAAGGTTGGCCGCGTATTGTCAGTGTTGAAAAGCTGTCTGAATCTATAAAAATGCTTTGAAAATACCTCTATTTGGAAAGGGATCCAAGAATTTTCCCAAGATAAGCAGATAGAAGTCCTATAAGAAATCAAGCAATGCTATTTAATCAGAATGTTTCTTTTGAAATGTTTCGTTACTACTTTCTTTTGCCTGGTAGTAACTACTGGAGTTGCTATTCTGTGCAAGTTTTGATCC
This sequence comes from Psophia crepitans, assembly GCA_013399095.1. Lineage (NCBI taxonomy): Eukaryota > Metazoa > Chordata > Aves > Gruiformes > Psophiidae > Psophia > Psophia crepitans. Next base: position 522,266 of record VWZZ01001016.1, on the reverse strand, counting down.
ACTGCCTAGCGTATTTTTTTCTTCTGTCCTTACTATACAAATTACCGGACTTGCATGCGACTAGCTGTACAGACCCACGTAACTGTGTAAGGATCGGTGTAAATATTACACATTTGTCTCTCTTACTGGTGGAGAAGGGGAAATTTGGGGTCTTTGGTCCATTAGAATGTATATTTATGATATTGTAGTCTTTCTTTCATTAAACTTCAAATGAAGGGAAGAACATGAAATTCAGATTACTGAGTTTGCTTATGTGATCTTTAGATTTTCTGTGGATGGTAAGGTCAGATCCCCCCAATAAATCAAAATCTGCAGTTTTTACTTTGGATCTTACGGCATTACAGGTTGTATCACCAATAGTCTCTAAAAATATTTCTCAGCTATAACAACTGACTTATTTTTCTTTTTTTTTTTTTTTTTTCAAAAGGAACTTAACAGTTTGTCTATATGACTATACTGGGAAAAAATACAGAGGTGAAGCAGTCGCACTACAGATATCCTAGAGCAATAACCCACCGATGAGCACATTACCGAGATCTAATTGACTGCTTTGGGAAATTAAACTTCATAAGGCAATGCCAAGGGCTGTTAAGTTATCAATAAGGCCAGATCGCTGCTAGTGACAGTTGGTTTGATGCCTTTCAATGCTGTATATATATATAAAAAAAGCCTTAAAAAGATATGTATTCATAAGTGCGGTTCATTTAGAGTTAAGTATTGAGTCTAATTACATGAATAATTTTTATTTCTAAAGCAGTCCAGGTGTTATGCACACAGGATGTGCTTTAAGCATAGCTTCTTCTTTTTTAAAACCTTTTCTTTCTCCCTTTGGGAAAGGATATATTTGCAGGTTGGTGGGGTTTTTATGCTTCAGCTTTCTCTTTGGGAAAAGGTACTGAAGAAGACAAGAAGAAGAATATAATTCCCCTTGGTGGAGAATTCGCTTTTTGATTTCAATGTGTCTACATGCTGAACTGTATTTTTACTTTCTTTTTTTTTTTACATCCTCTTTTTCTCTGCTACCAAAGCTCTGGTCATGAAATAGAATCTAGTATTTTTTTTTTTTTGCTGCAGAGATCATGTTTCTGGAGGCAGCTACGCAAACCAACATATAGCAGATGTCTTAAAGATGCATTGGTAATGTAAGACCGTCATCATTTGCTGTAGTAAATTGCTGCCGTTTCCAATGTTAGTTTCTAGAATGTGATTATCAAAATGAGAAATTAAAAATTGTAGACTTTAGTAGAAACATGTTACTGTTTGCTTTATTCCCATCTTTCATTCTTTGTAGTTGTAATAACACGTGACAGTAACAGTATCTAGTTTAAAGAGATGCAGGAGAAATACGTGTCTTTCTGCCCAGAAAGTGTTTTACTGTATCTTTCCTATGGGATCCGTCAGAATGTAAAAAAACCCTAGTAAGAGTAACAGTTACCCTGTAACAATAGAATACAAGTAGCTGTCAACCCTGTGTATTTCAAAAATTTAACCTGAATTTCGTTGGATGTCCCTAAGTCAACCTTGCTGAAGTTCTGTGTGCCAGAGTTAAGATTCCGCGTACAGCCCTGATTCAGCTTCCCTGTTCACAATAGTTTTAATGATGGATTACTGTTTCTTCCACAGATTCCTTGCCACGTTTACTTTACATATTAATAGATTGGTTACCCTAGTCCTTCTCAATTATCTTTGTATATTACTCTTGTGTTATTTTACTCGAGTTACACGAGGGGCAGTTATAACAAGACTTGTTTTTATAACCAGCTGCCTTGGATCAGGGATCAGCAATACTGAAGTATGCTGTGCCTGATGCTGTGCTTTTTTCAAACTAGAGGGTAAATGTATTGGTAGAAATATATCAGGTCCTGGGAGAAATTAATTACCAGGGAGGTAAGATGCTCTTCATCAGTAAGGTCTTGCCTCTGTGGCTGGAAGCTAGTCTGGGACTTCGTGGGAGCCAGGCCCTGGGGACCACCACCTTAGCTATTTTTCTCAAGGTATTACGGTTCTTCGCTCCTAGCCGTGCTGTGTGCCATTCAAAATCCATCTTTGTGGCAGAGATGGTAGTTGCTGACTCTTGCTTTAGAGGATTTTGTTGTTGTTTTTGATCACTCTTCTGTATAAATCAGCGTACACGCCCTGGAGTTCTTTGGTCGCTGCTTTTGTCCAAGATTTCAGCTGCGTGATTGCTCAGCAGCAGGGCACTGCTGCCTTTAGGGCAGTAGCTGCTGCCTACAGTAGTTTAATGCAAACAAATTCTATCCCATGTAAAACAACTGTACTCCCAAGATCCAGGTAGGTAGCTGCCAGTTTTTGTTGATTGTAATGACCAAAGTGTGCTTCAGGAGCGAGTTGGTGCCAGATGAAGCTGGCTGAAGTTGGGGTACTGTGACACTTTCCTGCCTGTCCCTTCATCCTTGAGTGCCTGTTCTTCTCCCACGTCTGTGCTCCAGGGTGGGTTGGAGCGCTGATCCGGCTGAAAACACTCGCCTCCCCTCTTTAGTGAGGCGTGAGAGTGCAGGGTAAGGTGCCCACGTGTGGAGGACGTGTGTTGGGCGTAAAAGGGTTGAGTCTGGGTTGTTCCAGTTGAGATCAGGTAAGAGGCAGTTTTAAAGCTGGAGTGAGGCACTGTGAATGGGGAGAGTTGCCAGAGTCTGAGGCAAGGCTCCGTGTCTCCCTCAGATGCAAGATCAAGAATATGGAGAGATGATAACGCTTGATCTGTTCCTAGTACAGGTTTATTGGTATAAAACCGTGGCCCTATCAGAGTTGATGGCAAAGCTGCGCTTAGCTTGAGTGATTCCAGGTTTTCCTGAGGAGTGGTATTGTAGGAAGGAAAGATTACCAAAACATATTAGATAATTTCAGGCATATGTAGAGCCTTTGTATTTTTACTGTTGGAATAGTGTTTAAGTAATGTGAAAACTTCTATTTGGTTTTGCATAGCGGAACTGGAGAGAGATGAATTTAAATATCATGTGTATTTAAAAAAATATATATAGAGAGAGAAGATAGGAAGTTAATATCTATACTGTAATATTAACTGTAACTTCAATGTTTTGGATATATTTTGTAGAGGTTTTTCTTTTATCTTGAAGCTCTAAGTTCTCTACAAATTCATACATGCATACCTCCAAACATATGCTTTCAATATGAAGTTTCCTTATCCATAAATACTATTTTAAAATATTCCTTAGCTGCGGTTTTTGTAGGATCCCTGGTAAGGCAAACTGAAAAAACGCTCATTGACTTTAAAGGGTTATATTCTGCTCAGCTTGAATAACTGATTTCAATTTTTTTGTAGTTCTATACTGCTGATTTATATCCTGGAAGTGAAGACAAGCGCAGTAGTATGTTTGTTTTTTTTAACTTATGCATATACTACTAGGTAACTATTTTTCTTCCATAGTTTTTGCTTCTCTTATATGGAAACATGCAGGGCTAAGCTAAATTGTGATAGAATTTAAATTAATCTGTGGCATAGCACTGGAAATCTGTTACCAGTCTATATCAAAAAGATGTGCTAAAAGTTTTCCTGTTAAAGCTCTAAGCTGCTTGATTGGAGAATGAGTAAAAAAAAATAAAATAAAAATCCTTTTCCTATTTTTCTACTATATAGTCTTCTTGAAGTTCTTCCAAATTAGATTTTAAATGCCAATTAGGAGGTTGAATATACTAAAATAAAAGCAAATACAACCAAAATGGCCTCACCTTATGGCTAGTTAGGCTTTTTCTCTCAAAAGCGGAACCTTTGCTCTGAGCATGGCTTTGAGAAAGATATTCAGCTTAATGAACACATTAATTAGAACCATAACTATTTATAAGATAATTAGAAACGAAGCACGGTAAACTGGGCTTTTCCTGCAATTAATGGAGGATTAATTACTGGAGGTAATGAAGTGGATTTTTAAATGCATTAAGGTGAAGTACAGAGATGTGCAAGGCTTTGTGATAGTTGCATAATTATTCCAGGCTGTTTGAGCATAGCTCATGTGAGATCGCTAATAAGCATCATTGCATCATTATGTATGCACTTAAAAAGACTTACCACCAAAATGACTGCCTAATTATTTCTAATTGGCAGGAGTCTGTGTAGTCATTGAGCTGTTTGTAGCCATTTTAAGGTTCATTTAACTATCCTTGGGGCCATGTGATAGATGGGAAAAAGCTTCAACTACACGCTGGCCTTGGCTGGCGCCGTTAATCAATTTTGGTGGGCTTCAGTTTGAAATGCATTCGCTCATGCAGAGGTCAAAACCTGAAGTAGTCCAAGCAAAGTTTTGCTTTTTGAAGCCACTTGACTGTATTCATTAGCAATTAGTAAAATAATTGTGTCTGTCACTATATTTGGATTTCCATATGACTTGGTATTCTTTCATCGCTGTCCCTTCTTATAGCATATTAGCTTCACTGGAAACCAAATATTCTTCCAACAGACCCTTTTAGCAACTTCAGTGTAGTGGCATATGTTCCCTTATACTACCTTTCTTCGTTCATTTGTTAGCTTGAACAGTGCGCTACATTTCAACACAATCATCTAATTTGCTCCCGATTGATTGCCGAGTGAAAGTTTCTACCCAAGGACAACATTTTAGGGCTTTTAAGGGTATCTCTGAGGAATTAGTCATTAAGCATTAAGAGAGGAAGCAAGAGGTAGTCAAATCGAATTCTGACGTTTACCAGAGTTTTGTAGTTAGGGGCATCTATTTCCAAGATGCTGACAGCTCTGTCTATTCAAGGACATCTTCTGGCAGAAGAAAGCGATGTAATAATCGCGCTTGTTTGAAAACTCTTTTTTACGTGAATGCCGGTGCCCCGGTTCTGTCAATAATTACATTACAACTGTTGTGACCATCATTTGAAAATGACCTTTTTGAGCTGTTATAATTAGTACGTAGTTATTTTATCTCACTGGGTCAGATTTAATGTGACATCCCATTAGGTAAGCGTCTGTGAAAGTTTTCAGGGAGCGCGTTGTCCTGTTGAACGTAATCGTAACCATCTGTGGGGTGTTGTCAATGTACATAAGCCATTCGCACAGCTTAAGAAAACACCGGTGAGCAAATTGTAGGCTAATAAAATAAAGGGCAGCTTTGCCATTTTTGCTACAAAAAAAAGCAGTTCTAGTAGTTTGAACGTAATTTAAAAAAATTGTTGTTCAGATTATGGTTACAGTATAAGATTGAAAATAGTTATTAATTTCAAAACAGCAAAAAATGTCATTAATTCATGAAATATTAGTTCATGTCATAGATAACGGGTTAAGGCAAGCGAATTGTGGTAGTGTAAACTAAAGTATAAACTAATCCTTGCGGAAAGCTGCAGAATCCTTTCACGTTTTTCAGAATTATTTTAATTCCGAGACTTTTTGTAATGGTGATCTTTGAGAAGAGATCACTTTTGTAAACAAATACCCAACACCGAAAAACTACATAAAATACAAATAGCCTTTCTTATTGATACTCATTAGGAGTTTTATTTTATGAAGTCCTGTCAAACACGTGGCAGTGGAAATGCTGCTCTGTAGATGATCAAAACTGTTGCTGGGAAACTGGTGGTGTGCTATTTCTCTGCAGACTCCCGACATCGGGGCGCAGGTAAATAGCGTTATGCCGTGTGAAATTCACGGCAAATTGTTCTAGATCCCTTTTTCCTGTGTGTTGGGAGAAAAGATGAGTGACCTGTTTTCACTGACATGTAGTTTATAATTTTGTATCTCATTTTTGACTAATAAGATGCAATTATTTCAAGTCGTTAATCTTTTGTGAACTCTTCAATGCTCTGTATTTTAACAGTTTAAGTAAAGATGCTTTATCCCATAACAAAAATACGGTGTGCAACTAAAGGTTGTGCTGTTACGGCAGCTGAGGACGAGAAACCAAGAAAATATGTTGGGAAAGGATCTCTTTGGCATGGTCTTATAAATTGGGTTTAGCGTCTTATAAAATAAAATGCTCTTGGAAAAAAATTAATAAACAGCTTGATTTCATTTTAGGTAGAGCTGTCTCCTTTCTGGTGAGAGCTTCAAAATAGATCTGGACCTGACTCTTCTACTAAACCAGGGAAGAGAAAATTTCATACTCCTCAAGTAAATGGCTAAACAGAAGCAGTAAATGAAAAATATAAAATTTCACGCAGTGAGCAAATTATTCATGCCCCTTCCACAAGCTGGAGTTAATGCTATTTTTGCCCTGAATCTGTTGCTTCATTTGTTTGAAAAGTTCAAAGGCTTTTTTTTTTTTAACTGTCCATTCCTCAAAAATGTGAATATACTGAGAATTTATATGGGTTCTGTTCATAACGCTGCTTTGTATCCTGTTTTCCACTGAAAAGGGGAGGCAGACAGCGGCTACAAAGAGCAAATAGGAAATATGTCTGAGAAATGGAAACGTAGGCGAATTTCAAGCAAGCCTTCAATTTAAATTATTAACTGTTTATTTGCCATTAATTTCAAGTTAACTGGTTATTCTTCCTCAAGCCTCTGACATAAAGAATTTTAATTATCAAATCAGAATAGAAGGGTTCTCTTTCTTCATGATTCCGGTCTGCTGTTAAATTTACTTGTGAAAAGCCTCTAAAGCAAACCAAGGCAACTGGTGGAGCCAGTGTGACTACAGAGAAGGGAAGGTGTATGAGTGCTGTTGTCAGGCCAGAAGGAGAAGACCAATGACCTATCCCCAGGGGTCTTTGGTTGTATCTGAGTTAGAGGACAAAGACAAAATCTGCGCAGTTACACGCCTTACACCGTGGATTGTCCTGTCTGCTGGACCCCATGAGCAAGCAGTTGCTGAAATCAGGGTATATCAACAGTTCTCCAGCTGCAGACTGCAAACGTGCGTTAGGTTGCAACTCTAATCTTGAGTCCAAGTCAACAGAGCCTCTTAATTAGAGGGGCGATAATTAAGGGTTGTTAGGATGCCTTGTTGCTCAACCCAAGCCTGAAAGGGGCATTAGAAGTCTGAAAGTTGCAGATCAGGCAGCAGGGTACGGTAAGATCTCAAGCGTTGTGATGAAAGCTTTCCTGAAGGCTGTGGTGAAGTATCTGAATTATGGAGTATTCCCATGCTTCAGCTAAATTAAAAAGATCGAATTATCTAAATAATACAGCGAAGTCTTGACCTTATTTCAGAACATATCTTACAGTAAACTGATAAGATCACAAGACTGGTGCATCTTATGAAACTGAGGCTTGGTAACCAAAGTTATCAATTTTCTAGTGTGTTGCAACTGTGAAGTACAATAGATTATTCAAGATGATATCATCTCATCTGAGGAACGGTCATATCTTGATTGCCTGTGGTTAGTCAATGTACCTTTATGTTATTTAGAACAGGAAAGTGCCAGCCAGGGATCAAGCTCTTAGTGTGCTGTCTGCAGTATGGTTGAGTATTCAAAATAGTTCCAGCCCTGACGACTTGGTAGTTTGGTGAGTAGCAGGAAACAATAGGTGTGTTTGTGAGCAAAACAAAGCTGGAGAGACACAGAAAATACACAGGAGTAAAACAAGTGTCTGCCAGCACAACGAACGGTGGGTGGCTGCGGGTGGCATTGGTAGGCATCAGTGACCGCCTGAAGGTGGCGGAGAGCTGGCAGGCAAGTTTTCCCTGCTCAGTATGTTGTTAGCTTAATGTGTGTCACTACCTCTCAGTTCTGAAATCTCATTACGTTCCAATTCCCTGCCCTCCAACTTCTCCATAACGGTGTTAATATTCTGGGAGGCGTGATGTAGCTCGTGGGAAGAGACTTGCTGAAGCCTTTGAGGGACGCAGTAGGTAGTGGTTTATTTTTGGAGATGCCTTGTTAACTGCATAATTCTGGTAACATTCTCAGTGATGGAAATAATAGAGTTTACTTTTTAATTCTTGCTTTCGGGTTTCAAAATGGGGATGGAGTGTAGTGCTGCTGTTGCAGGCTTCTTGCAGGTTCAGGAAGGCCCTCCACCACCGGTCTGTAATTATTTCATGGGTTTGTGAGGTTTTGTTGTTTGATCTTTTAAACAAAAAGCAAAGCTTAGAGGAGAATTCCATAATAAAACTAAACTTTTTTTAAGTGAAGGCATAGGTATGTAGGAATATTGCTCGCCTGGACATGAGCCGGCAGTGTGCCCAGGTGGCCAAGGCAGCCAGCGGCATCCTGGCTGGTATCAGGAGTAGTGTGGCCAGCAGGAGCAGGGAGGTGATTGTCCCCCTGTACTCAGCCCTGGTGAGGCCGCACCTTGAGTGCTGTGTCCAGTTTTGGGCCCCTCACCACAAGAAAGACATCGAGGCCCTGGAGCGTGTCCAGAGAAGGGCAACGAAACTGGTGAAGGGGCTGGAGCACAGGTCTGATGAGGAGCGGCTCAAGGAACTGGGGGCATTCAGTCTGGAGAAGAGGAGGCTCAGGGCAGACCTTATTGCCCTCTACAACTACCTGAAAGGAGGGTGTGGGGCGGAGGGTGGTGTGGTGTTGGTCTCTTCTCGCAGATAACCAGTGACAGGACAAGGGGGAACAGCTGCAAGTTGCGCCAGGGAAGGTTCAGGTTGGAGATGAGGAGAAATTTCTTGGAAAGGCTGGTCGGGCATTGGAACAGGTTGCCCAGGGAGGTGGGGGAGTCCCCGTCGCTGGGGGTATTTAAGGAGAGGTTGAATGTGGTACTTAGGGACATGGTTTAGTGGGTAAAAGGTGGGGGGGGGACAGTTGGACTGGATGATCCTGAAGGTCTCTGCCAACCTTAATGATTCTATGAATTGCATTTTAATTGATTGTTATTACTCATTTAAATTGGGTAACTTGTGATCGGTATCATCAGTTGGTCAGAACATCCATAACACATTTTGGAGTATAATAATCAAGTAGTTTTAGTGCTGTATTTTTTTTTTTTTAAACAATGTGCATGTTGTGTTTTCTCTTTTTGGTATAATTTATTTTACGGTTTCTCATGTAACAATTGCAGGTTCCGTGATGAAAACACTTGTAAAAATTTTTCTGTTTGTAATATTAAGTGGAATTTTCAGAGTTTCCTCCCTGCCTCCTTTCCCTGCCCCCTTGGAGTTTTTAATTAGTCATTAGGGTTGGGGTTTGGGAAGAACACAGTGGGGTTATAGGTGATAACTCCCAGTAAAGTAGATTTTGCGGCCGATAAGCCTGTCAGCTACGTATTCTTCATCAGTCTCCAGCAAATAAACTCTTCAGTATTCATCTAGGAGAATATTAAAAAAAAGGCCATGCTTTCCTCTATCTACTCTGTGTTTGTAAAATACAAAATATTAAAGTCAGATGCATCTAACTTGCATGTAAATGAGAAAATTATCGTTGCATGTATAGAATGTGTATTGAAAGAATAGTAATGCAATATACAAACTGTGTATGTGGTGCCTTCAAAAGCTTTCGGCAGCGTAGCGTGGTATGGGGTTGCTTTTGTGTCCCTGTGTGTGTTAGGAGTTTTAAAGCTCTTTTATGACTTACTTTTCAGAGACTTGATTTTATAGTTAAATTAGAGCTATTTTCATGAATTATGTTGAACTTGTTTGGTTTTTTTTTTAATTTGGGAAAACAAGATGGTATTCTAAAAGTCTGTACACTGCATAAACCTATTGTGTTGAAAAGGATGGGTGGAATGTCTTGGACTGGTTACATCTCATATAATTTAAACCTAAAATGTCTGTTTATCACTGAATCCAAGAAAAAAAGTGTCCATTTCTCTTAGTTGTGAGCGCAGAGCAATGGTTTGTTACCAGTCAAGTCAAAGTAGCCACACAGCTTTTCATCCCAGTATTACTTCCAAAGTGTCAGTTGAGACCTCTGCTCGTGACGTGCATCGAGCCTGTCTCGATGGTTCCAGTCTTCTAAAGTAGGTATTTGTTCCCGAGGCCAAGCATAGGCTGTAATCTTGTCTTTAAGCAGGTTGTTTTTTTTTTCCTTTCAAATGGTGCTGCAGCTTGCTGCAGTGTTGAAGAATGGGAAATGCTGAGGGGTTTTGTTCTGTAGGTTCAGTGTTGGATCCGTGCTGGTGGCACTTAGTGGTGCAAGCGCCTTGTGCTGACACTGACCGCGCTGCAATGCTTCGGGTCGGGTTTTGGGAGGGTTTGGGTTTTTCTGCAGTTTGAGAGCTGTTAGTGTCCCACAGTGTTAGTTGATTTCCAGCATCTGTTTAGGTAATTTCATTCAGCTGCCTTATGTCTCTTTGTGGATTAAGTATACATCAACATTATAGCATCTTTAAGCTCCAACCGTGGTTGGGGCCTCAGTCTTAGACGTTTTACAATCACGAAAAGTAGAGCAGCGCTCTTTTCCGTCTCTCTCTGATGAGTAGCGCTTACCTGTGAACTTCTCAGGGGCACCAGGAAAGTGAAAAACTCAACCCTGAAACCTCTCATTTATGTTCCTTAACTTTTTAACATAATACCGGAGGTGTTGTCAAATTTACAACAAATAATTACCCAGATAGCGATTCCATCTGGAAAATGAGTCTGACCTTTTTTCATTGCTGTGTGGTACATCCAGATCTTCCTGTCACAGCAGATGCAGAGCCACTAAAGCCTGCGTGATGTAGACATAAATAATTCGGTGTATTTATTGAGAGTCCTGAAAGGAAGCTGGACCCTCGCTTTTTAGAATAGATTCCAGCTGTATAGAACACTGCATGTGTATGTAAAAATTAATTACAAAGCCTGATGGATTTACTTGCTGATACCTTATTCATTCATACGGAATTCAAGTTTTGTTTTGTTTTTTTTTTTAAAGAACGTAAAGAAGTTACAAAACATCTTTTGAGCGGGATTATACAACCTGAAGGAAGAGGCGCTTTATACAGCCCATTTTTTCTGGTTGCTTTTTCTTCACCCTAAGCAGTGGCAGTTCTGGAGCTGGGTTAGGAGAGGAAGGAATCCTTTTTGCTGGTATCGGTGAGGCAGACAATTCCGGTTTTGCCTCACGTTGCAGTTGAGCTTTTAACCTCTTGCGTGAGCGGAAGACAAGCTGGATACTTTTTTTTGGTTCTGACAACAGATTACTGGAATAATAATTACTTCTCTCATCAGCCTTAACTCTGGGGTTTTGTGGGAGCTTATATAGAGTACAGGTGCAGCTGGGTGCTGCGCACATTTGGGGGGGTGTGTGTGTGTCTTTATGCCCCTGAGTCTAGAACTTCGAGACTGCCTTGAATGAGAAAGAGTTGGCAGTCAGAGGGGTGGCTTTCTTCTTCGTTTACTTGGTAGCCAGGACAGCGTACTAACTTCTGTTGCTTTGTTATTTTATTACCTAAAGGTTATTAGACTTAAATTCTAGCTTTTTCTGCTCAGTCACGAGCTGGCTACATGAATGCAGGGTTACAAGAAGGTTCTGTTCTGAGGCAGTCTCTAAGGAAAGAAAGATGCGAGAGAAGTTCACTTCATCTAAAACCAGATGTGTTCGTAAAGTGACGGTCCTAATTTGAGGTGAAGTTTCAGCAAGGAGAGGCAGTGCCGAGTCTTCGCACGGATTAACAAGGGAAACGAGTGATACAACGTGTTGCCCCCCCAATAACGGTGAGGCCAAAAATCCAGCTATACCTCGGGCAACTCGTGAGCTCTGCATGAGCTCAAGGCATCAAGCGGGGAGGGAGGGAAGGAGGGGTTCCCTTCCTGCCGTCGCGAAGGGAGCGGAGCCGTTCACAGTTGCAGGAGATCAGTGGGAGCTGTTCACACAGCTGTTCCCCCTTCCCAAATCCCAGCCAGCACACTTCATCACGCTTCCTCCGGCCGCAGCTGCTCCCGCAAGCCTGCCTCTGCATGAAAAAGCCTGTTGAAAAATAGTATCTGGAGTTTTCTGTGCTGAATGCAAAAATAAGCGTATCCAGTAATGTTGCAGTTAGTTTATGTACTTACATACATATCTAATGTGCGTCTGGGCTTCTCAAGAAGATCACACTTCTGCAGGCAAGGAAATGCTCCTCAAGTGAGCCATCTGGTGAAGGAAGCGAGTTGTAGTTACCTACAGGTCGGTGTAACTAGCTTTGTTAGACACTCTAAAAGCACATCAACGAAACCAAGTGTTTTACTCCGTGCTTGAATAGCAGCTGTTCAGTCTCCGGTGTGTATTTCTGGTTTTCAGATAATAATTAGTAAAGTCTGTTTTCTGGTTTTAGTTTTCTGCGATGGCTTTCGTTGAAGTGCTCCTGCAGCTCACAGGGTGGTGGTCAGCTTCTCTTCTACCACTCATTTCTGCCCCAGCTTCATGAGAAGCAAGTCTCTGAGCAAAGGGCTGCTGCCACAAAAACTCAGTTTAGGTAAACTCTCTATTTCTGGAGTCGGTTCCTTTTCACCCGGTTGTAGATCTCCTGTAGGTTTTCCAACACCTTTGTGGTGAGGTGGGTGCGCTGAACCGGAGAGACGCTGTCGCTGCTGGCACTGGCTCTAGAGTCTTTCAGCTGCTGTCGACAGGCGCTGCGTAGGGTGGCCCAGGCGCTGCGTAGGGTGGCCCAGGCGGCACTTTAACCTCCCTCGGAAGGGAGAAGACATTGTGGTCTGGGGAACTAGATGGGTAACAAATGGGCTGAGAATAACAAAGAGTAAAAGTGGTGTCTTCTCTACCTGTCCTTCTGTCTGGCTGCATTTACGTACTGTTCATGCCAAGTTTTCAGTTACTACTTACTGGTTTTTTTTTTAATTACAGCTTACTGGAATTTTGAGTATTGCTTCCTCGTGTTTGATTATCTATTTAATATAATTTATAGGGGGAGCATTGTTAATTGCTGAACAAAGTTGATGCCTGGTGAATCCATTGTGTCAGTTCTGCAAACAGTGTTTGTGACTGTCCCTGTTACTGGTTATATTTCATCCTGCATCTCTCTGGCACTGTGGATGATACCGTGACTATCTTTAATCCTGCTCTGTCTTGTCACTTACCGACTGGCCAAGCTGCTGGCTTGAAACCACTTCGTTTTTCTCAGCACGAGTCGCATTTTGGACTTAAGAGCTGTTGCTGCTTCTGCTGAGTTTCGTTTTTGCTCACCTTATATTTAACGGTAAATAAGCCGTATTATCATACATATCATCTATCGCTGACTTCCTCAAACTCATACGTTTTAAGGCTGCAAACTAGTAGTCGCCTGAAATGTTGTATAGAGGTAGCAGTACCTGTATAGTATTGGTAATTTCCACACTCTGAACAACTGCAGATGATGCTTGAAATTATTCTACCTTCTCCAAGAACTTGTACCGTGATTCATTTTTTCTTGCTGGGGAAGTTGAGTTAAACGAGAAACTTTCTCTTAATACACTTTGGAAGAGAACACGCCGTTTTGCTGCCGTTAGCGGTGCGCTTGCCCCATGTCTTTGTTACCCACGCGAATGTGCAGGTTTGATGCAATGCAGTTGTGTTTCATTGTTCTCTCACAGACTTTTGATTTATTGCTGAGGTGTTAGAGCGGCATGAATTTGTTGGGTTTTGGTTGTGGCTGTTGAGCTAATAATAATCTAATAAGAGTTGTACCAGCTGGGAGATACTTAGGAGAACGCTAGGGAAGAAGTTGACATCTCGGAAACCCTCGTTTGAGTGGCAATTGCCACTTTGCCAATGAAGTTGCTGATTTTTTTCGAAAACTCACCTTCACTGAAAGAGGGCTCCGTTTAAGCTGTCCTGGATTTGCATTCCAATTCCTCTCCCCATTTACAAAAGCCTGCCTCAGTGCCTGTGTTCAAATTGCAGGGTTTTGAAAAGATTAGATGGTCCCTATAAGATATAGTTCAATGCTTTAGTGCAACATAATTGGGGAAATACTAAACGACACTGACCTCATTTCCTTTAGAACAATGAAAATTAATAGTTTCACGTTTTATTAGGCTGATATTCCAGATGTAGTGTACATTTAATTAAGTGTAGTTTCCTTTTGGTTATGGTATGTGTATCTGCTTTTTGTCGCAAATTCTTTCTAGTTTTACAGTTTTCCACATGTTTTCTTTCACCATTTATGATTTTTTCAAAGCAGGGCTATAAGGATTTAAATCACTTTAGCATGCAGCAAAACAGTTCCCATTCAAACAATAAACGCCATTTTAAAAAGCCTTTAGATCTTCTGTCACTTCATAAATATAAATGTATAAAAACATTATGCAGTTGTAGTACCCACCTGCTAATTAAATGCAGATTTCCTCAAACTTGTTTTAAAATCTGCTTATTTGTTTCAACTCTGTCTCTGTTCAGAATACATATGGCCCTTGTGAAACTAATTATGCTTATGGAGCAGCTGTTAAATTTAGTGCAACTAATTTTATCCAATATTTTACATTTTAATTGATTACCTGTGAAGAAATTAGCAAATTAACACTTATTGTGCAGTAACTGAATGGGCTTTTATGGATACTTTCAATTTTTACAAGCGGACCAAGTGCTGATGGAATAAAGACATTTCTTAGGATTTTTGATAGGAAAGTTATTGGTGAGCCTTGATTATCTGGTGTGAGAATTTAGGGATACTGAGTGATGCCAAGCATCTGTGTGTTCTGTAAGTTAGACATGAAAAGCAGATTGGAAAGTAATAGCTTTTCACAGAATTTTGGTAACATATGGGCTTATCTGGATCTAAGAACTCTTTGAAGATCTTTGAACTTGACTAAATGACTTAACCTTTGGCATGGTGGGTGGGTGTTTTGTATGTGTTGGTTTGGGGGGAAGGGGGGTGCGTGCTGGCAGTCTACTCTCCACCTTGAGGTTTTTTTTCCTTTTTTCTCCAGTAGTTTTATAATTTGAACACTTTGGGACTTGCTTTAGTAGGAATAATCAAGACTGGTTTTATTTTTCAACAGTAATAAAATTGAAAAATCTCTGTTCTCCACTTGGTCTGGGGACTGTTGGTCTTGTTTACTGATGAAATCTTGCACGGATGACTTGTAGCTCTGTTTCAGAAAGTTATATCTTTATTTCCTGGTCTGTATATGTCGTGAGATATTTTACTAGCAATTCATAGTAGCGTACAGGTGGGTTTGTTCATGCTACAAATGGCAACGTATTGCACTGATGAACGCAGAGTCGCAAACTTAGTATTCTTTAACTCTCACTGTATGAAAGCATCTTCCACTGTCCAGAGCCTGTTGCGTATTTTGGGTTTCATACAGCACCTTATGGAAGTTTGTATAAAGTATTCTTAAAATAAGTATTTGGGGCTTTTAAGCAAAGAAGATCAGGCAAGTATCTAATTAGAATGGTAACGAACTGTAGAATGAAGTTCTGTGCCATGAAGCGCAGCCGTCCGTGCAGGCTCTCACCGTTACCCCGTGGCTTCAGGTGGGACCAAGCTGAGTAAGGAATCACGGCTTCGTCCCCGAATAGTCCTGCTGTCACCGGGTTCCTTGGTGCTTGTGGTTGGTGTTGCAGAACTAGTCTTAATTACTATTAGCAGGTGGGTTTAATTAGCCTGGGATGTAAGGGAGATGGGAGCTGCCCTCAGAGCTGGAGGAAATTAGGCAGGGTTTAGATATTGAGGTCTTAGAAGTTGCGGGTAAGAGGGGAAATTTAAGTGGCAGCTTGTTTTGGGAGTATTTACCAACGAATAAAATCCCAGGAAGAGTGGTAACATCTGCCTGTACAAACAGAGCACGTCCCTCTGCGTGCTTTGTGGGAAGCTGCGCTTTTCCTTCTCTGTATTCTTTTAAATGTGTTTGTGTCATTGCTTTGTTTCTGAATACACGTTTCTGGCCTCTCAGTGTCTGGTGTTGCGCACCTTTTGCGTCCTTCTTGCTGTGAGCCCAATCTCCTTAGCGTCATTTATTTAAGTTTTCTTAACTTTACTGAATCAGTCTCATTTTTATTCTCCTGCTTAAAATGCTTGACTTTTTTTCTGCCTTCAGATTACATCTCTCTGCCTTTTTTTTAAAAGATGAAGGGAGTCTCTTCTTTGCTTCTTCTTTTGGTCAGTCCCCTCCTTAAGCTTTTCAGTGTGGGGAGAAAGAGGCCGCTTAGCTCATACTCTTGTTTTTTGATGAATGCTGGGAAAACCTCTTTTGCCTTTTTATTTTTCGAAGTGTTCTGCAGCTGCCCCCATCCCTGCGAGACTCGAGACTCGCACCGCTGAGTTCCTGCAGGTTTCTGTCACGGCCTGGAGAGGCAGGGTTCCAGGCATTCTCGAAGGGATGCAGCTTTCACTCAGCGTATCAGTATAATTGTGGTCTTTGCTTCAGTCCTTGCTGATCATTGTTTCCTACGGCACTTCACAGAACCGGAGAGCTCTGAGTGCACGCGTAGCAGAGATCAAGAAGATTGAAGTCTTACCTGCTCTGGCCCAGCAGTTCTTACAGGGTTCATTGCTGGCTTCCTGTTAATTCCGGTTCAGTTTTAGACAGCAGGATTTATTTTATCATGTAAGATGAAATTGTGCGAGAGCATTATACTGCAAAGATTGTTGGTTTTGCCATCTTATGTCTGTTATCTTTTATTCCTTGGGCTTCCTTTCTTTCATCAAAATGTGGTAAAACTGCATAATACATCTGAACTCATACTATACTAAGCTGTTAGTTAGATAGTTAAGCAAATATTTTTTTAAAATTTCCATGCCTATTTATTTGTGTGAGAAGTCCCTAAGATTATTATTTTTTTTTTTCTTCTTTTCAGACTAGAAGAAGGCTTGAGCCGAGTCTCAACTCTTGGTTAAATTTATTAATAAAACAACGTGTTGTGGTTGCCTAGTGGTTTTTCCACTCGTTACTGTGTTCCTCTGTCACTGTGCCTGTGGATGGGTTGTGAAGGAGAAAGGTTAGGACAGAATAAGCTTTTTCAGAAGTGATCCTTGCTGTGCGATGCTAGAAACACAGTAGTTACCCTAGTTTAAAAATGATTACCAGGATCAAAATTTCACTTGCATTGAGGATTGAAGGGAACATTAATGTTCAACTGTTTCTTTTGCCTTTTCCTCAGTTTCCCTTATTTACTTCACCCCTATCCATGACTGGGGTTAGTACATCTTTCTGTGTTTTTGGAGTTCCGTTGCTTTGACTCGCTTGGCTGAGTCCGAGCAGCGTCTGGCCAACGCTCTCGGTCATCTGCTGTGATGGGGCTGGTTCTGTGTGGGGCCAGGGGTTGGACTCGGTGGCTCTTAGGGGGCCCTGCCAGCTCGGGAGATTCTGTGGTTCTTTATCTGTGTGTTTAATCAGTGTAAGTACATGCAGTGAACTTTAGCAGGTAGGGTCGGTTTTGTTGGGGCAGGATGTAGCTCTGGAGCATTAAGGGAAAATTAACGAAAAATGAAATATTTGCAAAGAACACTGTGCAGCGAGGGGAGACCCAGGAAAACTTGTCTTCAGAGGAGGTCAGGCTGCGTCCCTGTGGATCCACGGCAGGTCAGCGTGGCTGGTGTTTTCTTGGTACTACGGCAGTCGGCTGCGTTGGGACGTGCCTTCCACATCCCTCAGGGCTCCGCTCTGGGCTGCGCTGCCCTGCACCCAGCAAGCACACCCTGCGTGCACCTCAGCTGCCGGAGAACAAACGCACGGGAGAGAGCGTGAGTTGAGTCGGCACCAGATCGACTTTGGAACTCTTTTCCTGCGCTGTTCCCTCTGTAGATCCCCGACAATAGGGCACTGTGCTCAGCTTGGGTTGGGCTGGGGTCTGCAGCCCGCGGGGCGGCCAGGCTTCACGCCTGAACTCGAGACCCTTCTACGTGTGCTGACTTGTTATCTGACCAGACTGAAGTCGTCTCTGCGTGAAGCCAATTCTGGATTGTCTGCATCCGTGCTCTGGGCTGATCTACAGCCCAGATCAACTGCTTTGATAATTGAAGGATTGGCTGAACTAACGCGTCCTGCAGAGATGGCTTCTGTGAGCAGAACTTCACGTTTTTAAGATCTTCGCTGTAACAGCCCGTTGGCAGCCATCCGCCTGCCTCACCTGCGTGACCGGCACAGGGACCAACAGCCTTCAGAGCTCTTTTCTATAACTGTAAAACTCAAAGGATAAACAATTCTTATTGATCGCTCTAGGCTAATAAATTTTATGGGTGCAGAAGATTGCAAATGAAAGAGCAGTGATGGCTCCTGTAAAGAAAACATTTGTGTTTGTTGCTGCTGTCATAAGTACGTTATTACAAATTTGATGCAAAAAATCTACCTTTGTTTTTTAAAAGCTGTTTTTCTGTATGTAAGTCACACCTGCCGTTTGTCCTACTTAGACGTGTGAACGAACAGAGACCTAGGAGTCGAGCATCCAGCTAGTCTGAACTGAATTTGTTGTTCTTTGCAGCTGCGAAAGGTAGATGTGAGAACAAGTTCAAATTTGAGCTGAGAGACAATAAGCAATAAATATTTTAGATTCCTCACTTATTTCTGTTTGAAGGACTGCACCCTTAAAGCAAGGAGGGGCCCTGCATCAGACGAAGGTGATTTCTGTTGCTGTAGGGTACTTTTTGGTGGGGTGGCTTGGGTTTTTTACCTGCAGAGTTCTCCGAAATCATGATTACCTTTGAACAGTGATTGCGGGGCAGGAGGCTGTAAATCCGTGCTGCCCCGTCACGGTGCGTGCACAGCTGGTGTCTTTGTGCCAGCCGAAACGTGGGTCCAGTATTCAGAATACTCTTTTAGGTCAAAGCGTCCTCCACCTGAGGACCAAAGGATGGATGCTTTGAATTTGTGGTGACGTCATAAAAATCCATTTTGAGGCGGAAGATGTTCTATAGTTCATAACGCCACTTAAGTGGTAATTTGATCTACTGGATTAGTGCTAATAGGAGACCGGCACTAGGAGCTGTTGTGTTGGGAGGTGCCATCTGCTGAATGAAACGTAACGCCCAGGCTCTGCCCTCTGGTGCTGGCCTGGAAGGCTCACTGCCCACAATAGGTGTGTGAACCCCCCGCCCTGGGCAAATTCCAGGCTGAGTAACAACGTTCTTCCTAAATGTAATTTATAGCTTCATCTGGATGTAGTATTTTCTTTTGCTTATTCTGTTGTTGAGTTTTATTAAACAGTTGTTGCCTTTAAATGGAGCGATCTTTTCTACGTGATTTGGCTTTTAAAGGCCTTTGGAGTTTTGCGCTCTGAGAGGTGCTAAGTACATTTTTTATACTCTTATAAAAAAATGCGCCCCCCCCCCCAACTGTCTCAGTACTTAATGAAACTTTTCAATGAGGTGCCATCAGAAATTTTACGAAGATGTACGTTGTTAGGGAAACTAATGCAAGCTCAAACTGCTGTTTCCCCAAATGTTCACTGTCTGTAGCTATGCACGTACCGCGGAAAAGATGTATGGGTCTCTGATAAGCTAGAAATTAAAATTTAGAAAATCATCTAAAAGAAATTGAGGAATAATGAAAAGGGTTTTTTGGTTACATATAGACACAGTCCTGTTGTAATACGTCTTGATCTTTTTGCGTTCAAGTATAGCAGTAACAACGTATTTATTACAGAGGCACAGGTAACATGATTGAGAACAGAGGTTCCTATAGCTGTGTAGGAACTCGTAACCAAGACCCAAGTGCGTGCAGAAACCCTTGCACCTGGAGGCGGTTTCTGGCGTTATTGGCCCTGTAGGGTTGGCCTGGTTATAGGTTTTCTGCAGAGCGTGTCTCGGATCTGAGCTGGGTGTTGAGCAGCTGTGTGCAAAGATAGGGTTGGGACATGGCGGTATTGGGGTTTTTGGGACGTTGTTATGAGTAGTAAGGTACTGAGTATGTAAAATGCTTATAGCAGCTGTCAATTTGTTGATTATTTGCCAGCTAAATCGATTAGAACTTAAGAATTTGAAGTTTGATGTTCAAGAAAAAATTTCCTTCCTTTTCTTCTCCAGTCGCTCTGAAGGTTACTCTGGTAATGCCAAGTCACTTTGTTAATGGGTGAATACTAGGTGCTGTGGTTTAATTTATTTTGCATTTTTCCTTCAGAGTAGCAGCAATGCTTTCTTTGTCACTTTTCTTTTGATAAATTGGCAGGTTTTTCTTTAAAAGTGTTAAATCACTAAAAGATTTGAAAATGTGTTTAAAATAGCTGCACTGTGTAACAAAGCTAACATAAAGTGACAGTGAAAAATGTCTGACTGCTAAATTTTAATACTATGGATTTTGTGTAGATCACGATCAAGACCTCGTCAACGTTCTTGTAGTCGAAGTAGTGAAAGATCCAGTCATAGGAGAACTCATAGCGGGTCTCGTGAAAGAGAGCGGCGTAAAGGCAGAGAGAAAGAGAAAATAAAAGAGAAGGGCAAAGGAAAAGAAAAGGAGATATGTGGCACGAAGCATGGGTAAGTGAAATGACCAACAATATAACTGTAATAAAACCAAGGAACAACTTAGTGTCGTTTTGCTTTTTTTGTAATCAGCTTGCTTTATAGTACGTGATATTCTATTGAAACTAAGTGGAAATTATTTCAAGTCTTTGAATAGTGTGATTCTTCGTGTTGTGAAGTTCTGGAATGTGACGACGTTTCCAACGAAATGATGGTTTAATTTACAATTCTTTTTTTCCCTTTGATTTCCAAATACGTTAAATAGCTTTCTTCAATTGATTAATATTTATATTTTTCCAAGACGTAATTACCACAATTTAAGGAAAGAATGAGGAATACTGGGAAGGACGAAGATGGTTGTCACTGTTCACACCCCTGCCCGCTGATGTCAGGAGTTCTGATTGGGCTTCATTTGTGGCTCCAAGTGCAGCTTCAGCAGAAGCGCTCGCTGTGGGCGCGTGGGGGCTGCCTTTCAGAACCTGCTGCCAACCTAATTTCTGCTTGGAATGACTTGGATTGTTGCTCTTGATTTTTACAGATTTCAGAAAAGGCCAAAATGTCATTACCTCTGCTTTACACATCGTGTTCTCCTGCAACCTTTCCTGTGATGTTTATCTTTTCCCCTTTTATGTGACTGGTTTCCAAAGGGAAGACTCTGGTGTGTCACTTCATGAATTCTCCTTTGGTGGATTCCCACTGAAACACTAAACGGGAATTTCTCGAGCAGCATCCTCCACCCACGTTCGTGGAGGTGGCTTGCTGTTACCTCCCTGGTGTTAGGGCTAGATGACACTAGCTCTTTGGCCTCTCAGATATCATTACCTGCTTGTCCGTGGTTACGGCATCGATTATGTGTGTTTTCTTATTTGCAGTACATTACTTAGACTTCTGGGAACTTCAGGAATGGTGTCTCCCGCTCATTTGAAGGGATACTTTCCTTATTTTACTCAACCACGTGGAATATTTATCAGTTCTTGTTGCAGATGTTTTCAGCAATCAGTAGCATTCGCTGTGAACAGAACCTCTGAGGCGTTTGCAGTATGTCTCATAAGTCATAACCAAGATGCCTTCTACCCATTTACCTGAAGTTCAGTTATATTTTGATACTTCTAGAAGACTTGAGGAGAAACCTGGATGCTCCAGCCAAAATTTTTGTTGTTGTTGCTGCTGGTTTTGGGGTTTGGTGTGGGGTGGTTTGGGTTTGGTGTTTTGTTTTTTTTTTTAAATTTAATTGAAGTAGAAAAGTGGGGAATGGTCCATACCGAGCACAGAACATTTGGTGTGAGGGAGGTTTTCTGGGCTTTGTGTAGAAGCACATCTTAAATCCCGCTGGAGCGTGTAGCAGTGCTGCGAGCCTACTGCCTGCCCTCAGCTCCTCTTATAACAAGGATCAATATGAGAAAGCTGTAGGAAGAGCACAGAAGTGCTCAGATATTTTTTTTTTTGGGAGCAAGCAATGTACCTTTACATTTTGCTAACTTATAAAATTGCTTACGCTAAATTTGAAAACAAAATGCCCTGCTTGGGTCATTTCCAAGGTGGTTAGGACACAGAGTACAAACTGATAATAGAAACACTTTGACATCAGTCCATTTTCCTCTGAGCTCAGGTACTGACTGGGAGGCTTTGTCCGGGCATTTCGTACTTGGAGCGTTATTAGGCTACGAAATGAAATGTGCCTAGGATGATGTTGATGTAATCTGTGCTTCATAAACTTTTCTGAGGGGGGACGACATGTTTTTCAGTTTAATCAAATAATGATCAAAGTCTGTCTGTACAGAGAAGATGGATCGGAGAAGCTCTTTCCCTTTACAGTTATTTGTTGGTCTAAAGGTGGAGACTATCAGCACGGCATTATTGTCTGTTAAAGGCTTTGCAAAGCAACGTATTTGAATACACAGGGACGACAGAGCTCTCTGATGCAATTGCTATTTGCGATTACCGCACAATCATTTGTCTGCGGGACGTTCTGTTACAGGCCCCGGTGAGAGGGAATCGGGAACCTGCAGGTCGCCTTCGATGCAGGTGTAGGAACACAGAACTAGCACGGTTTCTTGTTCCTTTGTGTGTGCTCCAGGAAAATGATGCCTAGAAAGATGTTTTACAGTTGTGTGCTTGTATGAGGCTTCCTCCAGCCTGCCGGGCTCCCAGCTTTCTTCCTCTGTATCATTTATTTATGTACTTACTTTATTTTTGGGTGAAAAATGTGGGGAAGAAAAGATGTCTGTGGCCAAGGAAGCTCAGCTGTCCTTACCCGGTAGGTGCGTAGGAAGGAGAGTGGTACAACACAAACCGAGGGGCCTTTTGCCTGTGTGAGTCTATCAGCTTTTGGCATGTTTTTTCTTTCTTTTCTGCAGCAGGGAGAGTCGTTGGTTTGTTCTGTCTTGGAGCTCGTTTCTGAGGAAAGCACCAGGAGGGAATTTCTTGTTTTCCAGTCACTACAAGGCCTTTTGTACTTGGCCGTGGTCAGCAGAAGGTAGCAAATCGGTTTTGCTGGTATTTTTTGAGGCTGTATGTTGTAATTTAGGGTTTTTCTCTTGTAGTGGTGTCAGATGTCCTCTTGTGGGTATGGTTAGAATTATAAGCTGTTATTAGCTTTGCCTCCGCAGCCGGGTGTCTGAGCAGATCCTGTGACTGATGCCGGCCGGCGGCAGCCCGAGGGTTTGCTGCCTGGCTGGAGCTTCACCGCTCACCCGAGCGGCTGGATGCTGGGGCGGGACAGGAAGCACTGAAGCGATTTGCTCCATCAGCTGCCTTCATCGGAGAGACAGCAAGATAGGTGATGCCTCCTCAAAATGTGTGACCTTTTCTTGGCTTACGTTGGATCCAGTTCGAACAGGAAAAAATAAATATTTTGTTTTTCCTCCTGGCATATTTTGCTGTCACTAACACAGCGATGATGCTGGTTTTTCAACTTTCAACCTCTCTGAATTATGAGGAAGAAAGTCTAAATGGACACAGAAAATCACTGTCAGGTGTACATTTGGATGTGAAATACTGAGAGGAATCTGTTGTACATCATTCTCCCAGTGAATGAATTTCTAGGTCTAGTGTCTAGATCAGCACTGAAAGTAATATTATTCCACAGAACCTTTCTAGGAACTCGGACAGCAGGGGATCTGTAGGGGCAAAACCAGTCCTCTGACCTCTCTGTTGGGAACAGATCCTCGAACGCCGAGACACATCGAGGGCCAGACCTAGTTTTCAGCTTAAATACGTTTGTTTGGAATGTGTTTATTGAAAATAGCTACTTGTAAGGCTATAACGAAGATCATCCTAAAGCCAGGTTGTGGGAAGAGGGAATATAAATTATTAAGTGCTGGTTGACTTGGTAGATTAATTTTTCATAAAAGAAGGTATTTAAGTTTGTCAGCGCTGCAGGTTGTCTGATAGGAGCAGTCATCTGGGACTTGACTGTTGCTCTCCAAGTGCAGAATCAAGATGCAATTTTTGCACTAATTAAGAAGCAAGTGGTTGTAATTTGTTTTTTATTTTTCTTTTCTGTGCTCGGCTTGTGTATGTTTGTGGGTGTGAGGGGAAAAGGCTGGTGGGTGGTTTTTAAATTGGGGCAACTTTAGGTTCTTTTGGAGTAGAGCTTGTCTTCACAGTGAACATCTCGAGAGATTTCAAGAGTAAAAAATTCTGCTGTAGTAATCCAGTCGTCCTTTGGCATTCTCCATTTCTTTAAGGTTGAGCACTGAACTTCTTGAATGCTGGAGAAGTCAGCTGTTTGGTGGGGAGAGGCTATGTGACAGTCACAGCAAAGCAGCTGAACTCCTCTGTTCTTACAGTCCGAAATGTTTGCAGGGATGTGCAGGAGGTTGTTGGAACAGCTGCTTTGAATGTGGGTACATCTGACAGTGCTTGGTGAAAAAAACCTGGTGTGAAGAGCAGCCTATCAACCTTTGAAAAGAGTTTTGTACTCAGAAGGTGAAGCAAGCTCAGAGTGCTCAGATATAGCACACCCTATCTTCATAACCAAAAAAAAGATCCATTTTTCAGATTATCAGGATTATTTAACTTCCAGTGAAAACTCTTTGCAAAGTAAAGCTGATGACGAACAGGTAGCAAGAAATGTTCTTAACTAGTTTGTACTCAGCTACTACAGTGCTCCTTGTCTTCCTTCCGTGGTGCAAGGCGTCGGAACTAAGCAGTTTGCTTTTGCTGCGTTGCTCATCGCATAGTGGTAGGTCGAACTGTGGGTGTCCCCCCCCTTTTTTTTGTTTGCTTTTTGGTTTTTTGTTTGTTTTGTATTTCTGTTGCAGTGCATGGAAAAAAAGACCTTTATTGCCTGGAAGGATATACACAAAATAATCAATACGTGGTACGGCTTTTTCTGACTAGCTGTTGCCAGCACTTCCAAAGTAAAAGCACTTGCTTGGCCTTGCAGCCTTTTCTATTCATCCAGTCTCCCAGGCCAGGTTTCAGATCCTGTTTCTCTGTCTGTAATAACAATATTGTCCCCTAGTTATGACCCATGACTGCAGCAGTGATGTCGTGTCGTGCGCGTTATTGCTTTGGACCGTTACTATAAACTAGAACCCCACCAGTGCTCGTACCTCGGAATTAGCTTTCCTGTTCCCGTTTAACTGACAAGTGCCGTATCGAGGTGTTACCGCACCTCTGATTTTACGGAGCGTGCTGTATCTACTGGTGTGTTATGAAGTGTTACAAATAAAGTGGAATTGATGAAATACGGACCAATATACATTTTGTGATGCATTATCGTCTTCTGTTAACTCTGCAAAACTTTATAACGTGTAATCGACATCTGGTGCCTAGTTCTTACCCGTAAGTTTTAGTCTAGTGATTTTCTTTTATTAAATTTTTGTTTATTTGAAAAAATCAAAATTTTAGTGTTCTTTGTTCTGCCAAAATAGCTTATCAGGTCCTAAATTTGGTGGTCCCTTCCTGTTTTTCTTCCATTGGTCTCATTTTTTCCCCTTGGAAAAATGAATCTTATGCAAGAATGTGCATTCTGGGCTAAAACAAAGGAAAAAAGGGTGGCATTGACCAGAAAAGGTCACTGAATAAAAAAGGGAGGAGTCTTGTCTCTGCATCAAAGGAATGGGACAGGTTGGGTTTAATTTCCAATGGCTTGTTGAGAAGGGAGTTGCAGTTCTCACAGTAGACCCTTGCTGTGGTGTTTTGATTGATTATGGGAAAATTAGTGATAGTCCTCCTGGAAGTATAATGATGTACTTGGTCCTATCAATCTGACTTAAAAAAAAAAAAGATCTTGCTGGTTGGTTGGTAAGGCTGAATTACACTTATTTCTAGAGAGAAATGTACGCTTAAAAATGAGATCTGAACTAATGGCAGTGGGTTTTTTATTACAGAGTCCCTTCTTCCTTTGGAAAAGATTCTGTCCCAGCAAAATAGGAAAACAAGGTGCTAGATACAGTCTGGATTATTAATCAAATGCTAATTTATTGAAAATACTATATTTAGAGAAGATAAGTTGCAGGTAAGCAAACCAGTTTCTCCTGTTACAGCAGCGTATTTCCTGAGCTGCACGTCAAAACCGTGGTTGGAAGAGCTTCGGGCTTTGGTCCCTTCTGACCCTTCCTGGTGAGGTCTCCAGGTGCCTTAGGCTCATGTGACGTTGCCCCACAAGATGAAACATTCTCAGGATGCAAATGTGATGTACATGTGTGGGTTTTATTCTGGCGTCACCTTAGATAAGACTGAAGCAAGCTTCCAGCCAGTCCCAGAACGTAACGTTCATTTTATACCCCTATGGGATACTTCCTTGTCGCTGGTTTTTAGCCTTCCAGCGCCCCAAACACATTTTGTTTCCTTCTTGTTGGCAGGAGTGATATATCGTGTTCACTGGAAAGCAGCAATTACTGGCTTGTAATGACGTAGAGCAACCCTTCTGCTCCTCCCATGTTTCTTTGGCTGCAAAGCTGAATACACCAGTCCAGTTTGAAAGCTTTGTTCTTTAATGTATGGTATATGAACTGCTGATATGTATGTAGCTGACTATATCCTGAGTCTTGGACATTAGTGCATTTTTAAAAGGTCACTATAGATTGCAGAGTGTGTTTTTCCTAAATGTAAGGCAGCTTCTTTGACGGGCGTGCTGGCACTGCAGTTTTGCCTTATGTATAGGCAATGAGATATTTTCTGTAATACCTTAAATTTATCAACATAAGTAACTGTTCCTAATGTGTATTCTTCTAAGGTGGTGGTAAATCTGGGAAATACATCTGGTTTTAGTATTTTTGAGAGTAATGGTACATAGTTCTGTTAAACCATGACTTGAGGGCTTGCCATGCTTGTTGCGTTCCATGGGCTAGATCTGATGACCAGAAATCGTGGCAGCTGCCATGGAAGCTGTCAGTTCTGTTCATTCCCTAATCCCACGTTTAGACCAGCAACTTCTGCGTACTAGTAATCTTCAGATGCCGAAGTCTTCAAAAGTGAAGTGTGTTATAGCACTGATTTACTTAAACATGTAATTTATATCACTACGATATTTTTTCACTAATTTTTTTGCTAATCCAAGTGTTACATTCATCTTTTATTTCTGCTTTTTAAAAATTCATTTGTTTTAAAGCACCTTGCATGAGTGTCTTCACTGACTTGTGTGTGCGTGCTGTTGAATTTTGATGGTTTATGTCTTGATTAGCTTAAAAACATGCAAGTTCTGGGATTCTGAGATCATTGTTGAATTGGGGGCAGAAAAAACCTGCTAAAAATTTGTTAGCTTTAAATAACTTGGTAGATTTATGGATTTCACCCTAGCTTTCTTAGTGGCAGAATTTTGGATTACCTTTTTAAGTGTTTTTGACAATTTTTAATGGAATAAACGAAGAGCAGCTACTTAGTTCTTATGAAAAAAGTAGTATTGTGCCATTAATCAAACCTGACCACCGTTTTCACTTCTGATACTTACTAAGGCTATCGATATATTTTTGTGTTAATGGATTCACAGCATCTTAAATGCTTTGGCAGATACCTGAGAGCTGGAGTTTGTTTTTAAAACAGTCTTCGTTTCTCCTTTTCACTCCGTATGTTAGGTCTGCACATGTTTGCTGAGGTGCCTCTGCCTCGGGGACCTTCAGTGGCATTGAACCAAAGTGCTTGCAGAGTTGTATTTTCTGTGCTCGGCCCTGGCAACGCCCCAGCGGGTTCCGCGGACGGTTCTTGGGTGAGAGATGCTCGTCGACGAGCTTTGCAGTGCTTGGCGGAAGGCATTGGGGGCGAGTTGGGGATGTTGGACTGCTCGGAGTTTGACAGCAGTCAGGCACTCCTGGAGCTCATCATATTTTATTTTTTTTTTCTTGCCTCTTTGCACACGATGCAGTAGGAAGTCATTTATGGTAATTTTCTCCCATTTGCATATAGGTTATAGAGTTCTGTGGTGCAAAGCGCGCTCAGAACTCCTTTTAAGTGTCTGTTCAGATCAAAGCAGGACTGTGTGATAGCTGTTGTCTGACACCAAGCTGTGTGGTGTTGTTTTCATTAAACATTTATCATACTTCCAACGTGACAGCAGGCAACTTTGTGCTTGGGTAACATGTTTTCATGCAAAATTTATTGAAAAAGACGAGATGTTGTAAAGAGATCTTGTTGCCTTTCACCAGTGGCGAAGGGTAAGTGTTTGATTGGAAGGAAAGATACCTCGAGCACGTTTCGGTTGTGCGTTACACCGAAGAACTGTGAAACGCTTGACTTTTAATAAGTAACTAGCTGTATCTTGAAATTGTTGTTTGTTCTGAGAAACTTTGCTTTGGCAGGTCATGGGAACGTTTTTTTCATTTTGATTCTACTTGGTTTTGACGTGGAGTTGTTACGGTCCCAGAACGACGGAATAGGCATTTGTAAATTAAATGCTGACTTAATAGTAGGGACCAATACATTTTTAATAGCTCCATGCATATGAACATAAACTGTTGCGTTTAAAACTATTTGCTGAGAAAGTTAGGACTTATTAGGGTGATCTTTGCAGTGTAAACCTCATTTTTTGTCAAAAATAGATAAGGCACTGTATTTAATTGATAACATACTACTTTAGAGGAAAGCACATTTGATTATTCGTATTTAAGGAATATTTCATTCTTCCAGTGATGTATTTTTGTTTGAAGTACTTCTTTTGTAAAACAAACTTTTTCTAGCCAGAAGTCAGAGGGTTTGCCCCTTCCCATAATTAGGAAATTAATTTGAGTTATACCGGTACGTTTAAAGAAGTTTACCCGTAGGACACATCAAGCAGCTGTGATTTAGCAAGGAGTTAATTCATGTTATTGTTCAATCACTTTCAGCATTTCTGTGCCCAAAATACTCAAATTCCAAAAGCTGCTGTTGCTCCTGCATAACACGTTCCCTTTGCGCCAGTGGTCCTCAGCGTTTTGGCCAAAAATATTCTGCAATCCGAGTTTTGTAATCATGCCATATTGCAGAAAATCTCCCGTTCCTTGTAATTAGCGCATACCTAAGAGCTAATTGGTGCTGCCCCTTCGTGAGGACGTGGTGGTGGCTCCCTCCAAGTAGGTGGCCAAGAGGAGCCGCGGCCAGACGGGCCGTTTCCTTGGGCGACGGGCTACAGCCACTGGCTTCTAGCTGCAGCAACACCGCGTGGCTTGAGGAAGCCTGAAGCTGCTTTTGCTCCTGTGTGGGGTAACGTCTTGGGGCGCGCAGGCAAGGAGGAGCCCGTGACGTAGGTGTCTAGTAGAGGTAGCTAGTCCCTCCTCCTCCTGCCTGCAGCAAGCCTCTCCATCTCTTACAGAGTTTGGTTATTAGGAAATAGATCTGATGTGCAAGGAATCTGCAACTGATGTTTATTTTTGTCCTGCATAAATTTGTAAAAAAAGCTTTCCTGTATATAAAGTGGACTTAAACTACAGAAGAACTTTTGTTTTAGTGCTGCTTTTCTGTTGCCTTCAGAGAAAGAATCTCTTTCTTCATCTGCCTCCTACGATGGCCCTAAAGAAGGGTTTTGCCAGCAGGGAGAAATGAGAGGCAGGAGGTGGGTCTGCCACTGCTAATGTAACTTCCAAATGTGTTTTAACATGATGCTACAGCCCGAATAGTATTGGTGATACTGCGCAAAATTTTCATAAACCTTTTTTCTTAATCACAGAATCATTAAGGTTGGAAGAGACTTCACAGATCATCTAGTCCAACCGTGTCCCCCCCACCTGTTACCCACTAATCTAGGAGTTGTGCAGCTGTAGCCATGACAGTTTGAGGTTGGCTGGAAAAAGGACAATCCTTTCTTTTAGACAAACTGGTGTAAGTAGGGAAAAATGGTCCTGCTCCTAAGGATGTGAAACCTTCCCCAGGTCTAACGCACACTCAGCAATCATGAAGCTTCAGGTCAGGTCAGGAGCAGTTCTCTGGGTACAAGGTGTTTATGTTGGTCGGTTAGACAATTAGAAGGACAAGTAGCTCATCGCCTTCCATGCTGTCCGTGGTGGCAAGAGGTGGCTCTCAAAACCTGTAAAATGTTAGTGTTTATCTGAGCCCATTGTGCACATGCTGGTTTCAAAACATAATCTCTGTAGTTGTTGGCCTAAGGTGTTTGTGTTCAGTCATCTCTGTTCACTTACAAATGGGATTTTGTCACACTGAGACTGATTTTGTCACTCTAAGACCTTTTCTTTAAAATCTTTCATGAAAAATTACATCAAATAGCAGAAACGTGCAAATCTAAGTTGATGTTCAGGGTGCTACAACGCTTGTTTAATTTGCAGTGTTCTTGGTCTCTAATTCATGAGTTATTTTTAATTATTTGAATTGCCTTTAGAACTTATTTTAAACAGGCTCCTGAAGGTAATATAGCAAAAGTTTATTGCGTTTATTTTGCAGTTTAAGAGTTTGAAAGAAAAAAATAGTATACTTTTTTGGTTCAGAACATAATAAATAAGGATTGCTTCTTGGCTGAAACCTTGCATCCCATCTCTCAACCTTGATTATATTTTTGTTGTTGAGTTATAAGCATCCTAGAGTAGGTGCTTATAATAAAATTATCACAGACCCTTATCTACAGCGGAATGAACAGCATCACTAGTGCAAATGTCCGGTTCAGGAATAGCAGACTCTGTGGCCGTATGCCCCTATTACACACAACAATTTGTAGAAAAATTGTAGAACTTCTTTAAAGTCTGTTTAAGATTAGCAAATACGTTTTGAATGCTGAAACCAAACTACTTCAGTCCTGTGTTGGAAAATAGTTTGAGTGCTTATAGCAGAATTTTCTTTGTTCTTTTGTCAGAGGGGAAAAAGCTTCCCTTAATCCGAGTGTTTTTATTTTCAGTGTCTGGATTAAATCATGAGGACTTTATAACTGCTACAGTCACGCTGCTTTGTTGTAATAAAGTTTTAAGATGCCTGATAGTACTTACTAGTTACAGTAATTTATTTTGGTAGCTTCTTGAAGAATAGCAGATAATAAGCATCTCAAATTTTGTGTCAGGTTGAGCCCCTTTATCCGACCTGGGCTACCTGTGACTGCCAGCCGATTGCGTTGACGTCCTATGGAGCGGGCGATCTTTAAGATGGATTGTCAGGGCAAGGGAGTTAGTTATCCAGAAACAGAATCTAAACAAATTTATTTATTTTATTGCTTTTATCTTTCTATCTCTTGTTATCTCCTCCCACTCCAGAAGTGCCGCTCGCTTTAACCCTTATTCACGTTCCTCAGTTTCTCCCACTTGCAGTCCTGCCGCCCTTTGGTGGTGGTGGCCGGCCGCTCCGCAGTCTGCCAGCACGGCAGGCTCCCGGTGGGCAGCCGGGATGTCTCACCACAACTTACGTGGAAATTGCTGTAGGCTGGAGAGTTGTAAAGTAATGTTGCCTGTAAGGAGAAAAACCACCCCAACATCCTATTTAAAGTCTGATCGTTACTCTTTTGTTCCTGGGTTGAATTTGAGAAATACAGAGTTTGACAGGGAGGAACGCATGGAAGAAAAAAGCTGAGTAAATGTGGCTACATGGTGGCTCACCCTTTCCTGAAATGTCTGTCTTGTATTATTAATTAAATAATACACTAATAATTAAATAATGACTGATTATTGTGATTAGTAAGAGTAATTTCATAGAATCACAGAATCTCCTGAGTTGGAAGGAACCCCCCAGGCCCACCAGCCCAACCCCTGGCCCCACACAGGCCCAGCCCCATCACAGCAGATGGCTGAGAGCGTTGGCCAGACGCTGCTTGAACTCAGCCCAGCTCGGGGCGGTGACCACTGCCCTGGGGAGCCTGTGCCAGGGCCCCACCACCCTCTGGGGGAAGAACCTTCTCCTGATCTCCACCCTAACCCTCCCCTGGGGCAGCTCCAGGCCGTTCCCTGGGGTTCTGTCGCTGGGCCCCAGAGGGAGGAGATCAGCGCCTGCCCCTTGGCTCCCCCTCGGGAGGAAGCTGGAGGCCCCATGAGCTCTGCCCTCAGCCTCCTCTTCTCCAGGCTGAACCAGCCCAGGGCCTTCAGCCTCTCCTCATTTTCTAGTATTTAGCCTGTCCTCATTTTTTAGTATTATCTTTTCAGTCTCTCCTCAATTTCTAGTATTTATAACCTCTGACTTCAAAATGTCATGTTTTATTTGTTATCAGGAAGCATTTCAGTAGATACTCCACACTTTCCATAGAAAGCATCAGCAAAGAGTACGTGAGGCTGATGTACCGTGATGCTTCCCCACAGAGCAGAGTATCCCAGTAAGAACAACCACTAGTTCCCTTTTGTGGTGTTTTATATCATAAACATTCATGAAAAGAAAGATTGAAAACATAATTAAAATAGGAGTGTAGTAGAATTCTAGTATGATCAAACACTAACAAAATCCAGCTGGCCAGCATGTGGGATTCAGACTATTCTGTTTTAAAACATTTATCTTTGTTAATTCCAGAAAGACTCAAAATGTAGAAATGTAAAGTACAACATAACTTATGGCAGAGAAACCTTCTGCAGTTGATTATTTTGTTATTTTGAACTGGAGATTTGACTATATGGAAAATATTTCAATTTATTTCTTAAAAAAAAAAAAAAAAGCAAATTACTTTTTTTTTCTTTGCCAGAATTCTGTAATAACAGTCAAATAAGATTTGAAAATTGCCAAGAGTGAGTACCATTATTTCAGATCTGTGCTTTACTTCTCCCCATGTTTTCCAGTCCCGTCCAGAACAACTCCTTTCGTATCCCACTGCCTCATGAGCCGCAGGTCTTGATTAATCACCTCCATAGTGTAAGGTAAAAAGATTGCACTTTTAATACTTTTTCTTCCAGAACGAGTGTTAGTCTGAGGCATCTCATTGAAAAGGAATAATTTAAATTTTGTTACCTTTTATATTGCTTCTTCCTCAAATCTTAAGTATAGATATACTGCTTCACTGATATATGCCTTCACTGTGTTGACAGAATTTTTGTCACCACGCTCTAGAGCTGTGATAATAAAAGGTGATGTGACCTGTGTTTCTTTTAGAACTTGTAGCAGGGCAAAGATCAGGATTCTTAACGATTTTATAAAACTTCTAAGCTTTCATATTTTATTTGGACTTCCGTACCGAGGATCTCAAGGGGAAAAGAAAATGGGGACAGGTCTTCCAGATGTATGTCCTGGTACTCCTTAATCCTTAAGCGCAGAAGTGAAATCATATAGATAAATGTTGTAGTAGTGGTTGATCTTGTAGCGATGTGTCAGAATGGTTCTTTCATCGAGGATGCTGTGGCAATTGGTCTTTAAGACAGTGAGAGCTTGGATGGGAGTAAAAACTGGAGAAGAAATTGTCTAAACGCTCAGGCGGTGTGGGTTGTGATGTAGTCTTTTAGAAAAGTCCATAAAATGGCTGCTAGATTAATTTTATTTTTTTTTAAATGCAAAAGTGTCTGCATTCTGTCTTTATTATTTCGGTTTTGTCTTTGTGTTTTTAAAGTTTATTCCTTCAGTAGTTGAACGATGGTTGTCTTACTCGCTCCATAGGCAGAAGGAACATTTTTATGTGCTACAGGATGATGTTTGAACAGCAATACCATGTTACAACTTTTCTCAGCCTTTCGTGAGGTGAATGTGTTTACTAATGTTCATGTCGCAGAACGTCACACATTCCACAGTGATGCTGAGCTTCACAGACATAAGGAAAAACTGGTGTTTACCTTGGCTGAGATCTGCTTGCACATCTGAGCGTGGAATAAAACGAGAGAACTATTTTTGTCCAGAAACTCGCAGTAGGTGATGGATTTGTCAGGAAGCCTAGTCATTCTCATTTTTAGGGACAGCGGTCCTCATGATGCCTCATGAGTTCTCTTAATAGGATCCTGATCTAGAAATGTATAGATAGCACATGCTTAGTCTTTATTTATAGGCTTACAACTGGTTAAATGTTGCTACCATGAGGATCATGCACCAGAGTGGTTTTGCAGTTACTGCATACAGCAAAATACTTAAAGCATGGTATGTGCTGATTACAAATCATGAAATATTACCTACTAAACCGTGTCCCTAAGTACCACATCCAACCTTTCCTTAAACACCCCCAGGGACAGGGACTCCCCCACTCCCTGGGCAACCTGTTCCAATGCCCGACCACCCTTTCTGAGAAGAAATTTCTCCTCATCTCCAACCTGAACCTCCCCTGGCGCAACTTGCGGCCATTCCCTCTTGTCCTATCGCTAGTTAACTGTAAGAAGAGACCAACTTCCCCCTCCCCACACCCTCCTGTGAGGGAGCTGCAAAGAGCGATCATGTCTCCCCTCAGCCTCCTCTTCTCCAGACTAAAAAATCCCAGTTCCCTCAGCCGTTCCTCAAGACTGGTGCTCCAGACCCTTCACCAGCTTCGTTGCTCTAGTGTTACTGCAGGCAGGCTCCAAATATCTAGGTAACTGACCACGTCCCCTTGTACTCATGGTGGTCCTTTGAGATCTGTTGTATGCAGATTTCATAACTTGATTTTTCAGAATTCTTATTTGCTGATGGAAAAGCAATTGAGTAGTTTAGACTATTTCCCGTCCAGGTGCTCAAGAGAAATTCATGAGAGTGTCCAGGACACAGGGTCCTGATGGTACATATGGGTTTTTTAAGGATCCTAGAGGAATGAGTTGATTAGCTTTGCCAGCAAAAAGCGTTCAGGTGTTGGAAACCAGGAGGAAGCAGCTGAAAGGCCAAATGAGGACAATTTCCTCTTCCATAAGTCGGCCAAAGGCTAATGGGCAGCAGAGTAAGACTTTGCTCTGCAAAGGACAGAGAGGTCCATATGCCCAGAGTAGCTCTAAGGTCACTTGCTTTTGACCTAGAATTGTTGCCATTGTTATCTCAGCCGTGTTGGCCAGACCCTTCTTTTTCTTTGCCAAAAATGCCCTTTTAAGACTAGAAAGGATGGCCGTTTATTTAACGGGCTGTGCCACTGAGACGGCAGCGTACGGGATGGTGTCTTGTCCTTTCCCTGCCAGAGGCTGTATTAAAGCAGTGTGCATGGAACACGTGCAAAGCAGCAGAGCACAACCGTACAGAAGATGTCAGAGAATCGCTGAGTCTAGAAAATAAACAGTTTTTACTCACAAAGTAGCCGTTTCATTTTCATTCACTGAGTACTTTTTGTGCTAAGTACAAAAATAGACATTTTTGTGTTCGGGTTCTGTAGCTCAGACTATCGGAGAGCCTTGTGAAATTAGCTTCCCTGCTAAATTCAAGTACTATGTTGAGGGAATTATATTTCTCCGTATTTACAGAAATAGGTTTTGGAATGCATTTGAAGGCAGTATCTTCAAAGACACACATTCTTTTAAGCTGTTTAAAATTTTCAAAACTATCCGGTCCTTAAAACTGCCAACCACCGTGATTGTCCTTTTATAACTATATAATTTACATTATCGTGGGTTTTCTAATTGAATAAATCCTTAAATACAGAGTATTTTTTTCTGAAACGGTGTTTCCTTTGCCCACATGTACACACACACGTATACTCTGGATGTAAACATGTAGTTGGGTTTTTTTGGGGTGTTTTTTTACCAAGGCACCTTGCACTTTGAGAGCAGCTGACTATTGTTTTAATGGCCTCTCTTAATCTGTGCATGAGGAATCCAAACTGAATGATACGGAGCTGTGAAAATCCAGTTAGTGTGAGCTGTAATCTCTTTACTGGGTTTAAGAGTGGCATTCAGACACCCTGCAGGCACTGAACGGCAGAGATACAGTAATCACCTCACCGCGTACCCGCGCCTTGCTGTCGTGGAACTAAAGCAGAGGAGTCCCTCGTTTAGGTAAAAACCCCACCGAACACAACACACGCTGCCAAAAAACCCAACCAAACCTTCAGAAGGCTTGCTATTGTAAAGCAAAATGTCATTGCACGTTAAAATATTAAATTCTTTCTGTTTCACCTCATGGAAGTTTTCTTCTGTTGGGTTTTTTTGGTTTGATTTATTTTTTTGCTAAAGAGTGCTTTTTGTGGAATGGAACTTACTTGCTATGGCTGTTATAAAACATCTTTCTATTGATTAGGGAGGGAAGGAGGAACGTCTTTGTTTGAAGGACGTGTTGCTAATACCAATCTCATTTCAGACCTTTCTGTTGTTTGGGATTATAAAAGAATGTGGAAAAACTCAAGGAATCTAAATTGATGACTGAAGTAAAAGAATTTGGGAATTTTCATGTAGTGTCAATTTTTGGTAAAGAAATTCTTTAATGAATGTATCAAAAAGAAACTATTTGCATGATTAAGAATTGCTTTATAAAAAGGCAGAAGACAAACCTGTTGTGGATTTTGACGCAGGTCTGTTAGGTACGTTTGGGAAGCTGGAAGGAGTGTAAATCTACTTCCAGGCTCTAGTTTCATCCTTGGCATCTCCTGGATCTGGATGCTTTTACTCAGCAGCAGCAGTCGCTTCCCTTCCCTGTCCTTTCTCCTCTGTGTCCCCACGCTGGGTGTGTAGACAAGAGGAAATCTATTTGGTCTTTCTGTTACTGTAGAAGTTTTAGCCATCATTGCTGAGTAAAATAGAGGAAAAATTAAAAATCAGGTGAATCTGTAGATACATGAATGCTGTAATTCTACAGAAAGTTTTTTAGTTCAAGGCAGACCTTGTGGCCCGTTAAACGTCTGTGGTTCTAAGGAGACCTCAGGGTTAGAGAGTTACATTTTTGGTCAGTTCAAGCCCATTTTTTTAAAATGTTAATTCTTTGCATTATTATCCCTACAGCTAAGGAAGCAAGTAGAGCATGTTTTCCTATATCAGTACCATTGCATTAGAGTAATTTTCTGTTGAAGTGGGAAGGTTCTCGGGCCTTCCCAGGGAGAGGACTGCCCAACCCAAGTCTTCCATTTTGAGCACGTCTGCTGAATTTATGAGTCCAATAAGTCCCCATAAGAGAGCTGAGAACGTAGTGAGTGCACATGCTCTTCATGTCTCGTCTCTATTCACAGCACCTGATCCAATCTTGGAGTAAAACATCTACAGCTCTGCAGCAGAATCAGCCAACACGTGAAGTGCAGCACCTCCAGCCTGCACCCTGTTTTACTGTGACTTCAGCATCATCTTAGTCTCTCTTTTTCATAGGTGATGGCAACCTAAGGAATTTATGTTTTTCTGGAGGAAAACTGTGGGAATAACTTCCACTTCAGGCATCAATTTTTACACTCTTTATAGTGTTAAAAGCAACATCTTTAAAGATCCATGAAGGCAGAGATGGGCAAATGCTTTGAGTGACTGTCGGGGTAGGAGTGGGAAG
Source organism: Psophia crepitans (assembly GCA_013399095.1). Lineage (NCBI taxonomy): Eukaryota > Metazoa > Chordata > Aves > Gruiformes > Psophiidae > Psophia > Psophia crepitans. Next base: position 485,443 of record VWZZ01001016.1, on the reverse strand, counting down.
ACCCAGAGGAAGCATGTAGATGTGCTGGTGATTCTCCTGGATTCTGACTTGCTCCTCATCCGCTCCCAGCTGCTGAAGCTCTTGTAAGACAAGGCCCATTTAATGGTGAATTATGTTGGGAATGATTTTTTTATTTTTTTCCCTGGGCTGAAGTCGAAAAAGGAAGATCAGTCCATTCTCTGAGAATGGATTAAGGAATTGATCAGGAAGGTCTGACTTTGCTGCTCAGATCAGAATCTTTTGAGGCTGCTTAATGGGATCATGCTGTGTCAAAGAGGGAAAAGGGTTTTTTTCCCATTGATTCCTGTCAGGTGGGCATTGCTCTGCACTTTGAAAAATATTAAAGAAAGACACAGACTGGGTTTATAGGAAAACATTTAGCAGAATGTGATGGGGAATGCTTCCTACACCTCTGCGGGGGCAGGAGGAGCGAAAAGGCTTCGTATGTCTGTCTGCCATCTCCCTTCCTTTTTATTTCCTCCTTGCACGTGCACAAAAACTCTCTCCTTTCTCGGTGGCCGTACAAGGAGGGGGCAATTTACTTCGTGCCCCCGGAGAGGAGTGTGAAGGTGACTGGTGCCTGGGGAGGCCCCGCAAATCCGTGGGACGGGCACTGAGGGGCCGGGGCGAAGCAGGGTTTGTGCGTGTCCGCTGCCTCGCCCCGGTGGTCGGGGGTGAAGAGCGAGGGCTGAGCTGGTATGGGAAAGGAGAGGGCCTGATTTTTTGATTATTTTTATTTCATTGTCAAATTTTGGCAGTAAGAACTTGCCAGCCACTAAGAATATTTGGATCATCCACTGATGATGGATGGCTTGGGAAGAATCTGAGCAATTGTCTGTGAAAGAACCTTGATGTTGTTCTTCACAGCGAGGATCTCCTTTTTGTACTGTAGTAGAGACAGAGACCCACTGAGCTGTCACCACCATGGAGCTTCAGCTGGGCACCGTTCTTTATTTACTTTAACATCAGAATTTCTAAAACACTAAAACCCTCTATTTCCTGGCCATGTTAAGTAGTGTTTAATGGCACAAGCTCTGTATGAAATTTTAGCTAACGTTGCAGCGTTAGTCCCTACTGGGGGTTAATTTCTGGTAGGTCCTCTATAAGTCCAGAGCACGAAGATGGACGGGAAGGTAGGGGCTTATATGTAGTGTGGGGGACGTGAAATGTTATTTAAAAGGTCAAAGTGTGTTTTCTATCGAGGAGGACAAAAGATTAAAATTCATTACTTAATTTGTTTAAAAAAAGCAAAACAAGCTTTAGGCCCCGGAGCTTGTCGAAAGCTATCTCCATTAGCTGTGAAGGTTCTATAATAGATCTCTCCACTTGAGAGGCAGCTGTACCAGTATTAATTGGAAACATCAGAGGTTTGTTTCCTTATTTTCAGTACAGATTAAAACACAATTTATAAATGAGGAAACAAACCCAACCAACCACAGAAGCGCTATATCAAACGTTCCGTATTGCAGCACCTTAAGAACCTTACACTGTATTTTCTCTTCCCACCAGCTCTCCTCAGCCGTTCCCTTTCCGTTCCGCGCCAGCCTGGGCCGACGTGTTTTAGCTCTCGTCGCCACAGTTAAGCTCTCGCTGTTTGGCAGCTTTCCTTGTGGTGCAGTTTAGCTTTCATTTCTTTTCAGCGGTGGGTGTGATCCAGAGAGGAAGGGAAGCAGAAAAGAATGCAGGTAACAGGAAATTCTGGGCTCTGTCCAACTTATCTTCTTGGGTGTCCATAAGTAACTTAATTCTTTTTCTATTTTAATAAATACGCTACTTTTGTCTTTCTAGGTGTTTTTTTAAGCATTCAGGCTATAATAACTCAGTGAATTGATGTTAGATTTTTACATCTAGATGTTAAATGCTTGAAATTTTATATACTTGTGGTTATTGTTTTTGAAGATTACACTCTGCACTGTCTGAGCAATATATTCTGAATATATCGGAAATGTCTTATTTTGGGGTTGTACTTTTCACCTTCCTTACGGGAGAGAAATTTTCTTCTGACAAAGCTTGCTAGGTTTTGAAAAAATTAACATAAAGTTATCACTAATCTGATTCTGAGAGTTAAGTGCTTTAACTAGGAATGAAGATTGAGCAATATATCTATGCTGCTCCCTGAAGAATGGGGGTTGCACCACATGGATTTGCAAACTGAAGACGATCAATTTGTTCAGTTCGAAGTAGGGCTCAACCGCTGATAATGTTTTTAAAGAAGTCATATATCAAAGTTATATTAGGTGAGCATCTGAAAACTGNCTGCTCCCTGAAGAATGGGGGTTGCACCACATGGATTTGCAAACTGAAGACGATCAATTTGTTCAGTTCGAAGTAGGGCTCAACCGCTGATAATCTGTTTTTAAAGAAGTCATATATCAAAGTTATATTAGGTGAGCATCTGAAAACTGGAAAATGTTAAAAAAAAAAAAAAGTCTAAAAGTGACAATCGCGCATTGCTTGGTGCTGTCACCGGACGTGGCCCTGTTTCCCCTCCCTCCAGCAAGGATGGCTTATCTCGAGGTTATCAATCTTGCGCTGTAACTCAAACTTCTAAGTGATTGGAAATGGAATTCCTTGAAGCCGTTGCTGGGAATTAATTGGGGAGGAGTTCCTTGCCAGAGGCCCTTTGCCGGAGCTGGCGCTGGAGGTGTGGGACACTGGCACGGGGGTGATGTGACGGCCGGACAATGGATTTATCTTTCAGATGCAATGGATTTACCTCGAGATATTTATCTTGAGAGAGGCGGTGAGTAGCTGTGGTTTGGATCTGCGGTGTCACAGCCCCGTTCTTTGCTTTGTACTGACCTCCGCTAACCTTTCCTTGAGGTGTTTTGCCAAATGGGCTGTCGGGGGCATACGTGACTCCCAAAACTGGGGGCGTTTGTTCGTGGCCAGGTGTGGCGAGGTGCCTGGGGCAGCAAACCAGGCGGCAGCAGGGAGGTTTGGACCCGCAGGATGAAACCCAAACCCCTCTGGGTGAGCAGGAGATGTGCCATGGACTGCAGCGAGCAGCAGGCTTCGCCCCTCCATGCTGGAGGCTTCCTTGGGGCAACGGTGAGACTGAAGGAATTTTTGCCGTGAACAGTTCCGTTACAACGGATGTCATTTGCTTGTTCTCCCTGCTGAGCATTTTGGTACAGAAAACCCCACTCTTGTGTAACTGGTAATCATATTAGCACGTGGAAAAGATTCTGAATTATTATAGGATTTTTTTTTTTTTAAAGCACTCCAAGGAGAAACTTCAAAAACAGCTAAAAAGAGGCAGGAACAATTTTTCATGCTGACTGTTTGCTCAGTACCAAACCATTTTTATCAACTGTTTTTATCCAACCCATGGAAAACATGTATAAAGAATGCAATGTGTGATTGATATTTTTTTTTCAATTTAATGAGAATTTTATGGAATTAAGTTAAAATAAGATTCTCCTTAAATAGATTTTCTGACAAGTTCAAGTCACCTGAGTAGAAAACTAATCATTATCTTTCATTATTTACCACCACCACCCCCTCCATGTATATCTTTATTTTGTTGGCTGTTTTTAGGCAAGCACGGAGAGCTTTGTAGTCTTTGTTTTTAAAGAAGTAGTAACACACAGATGCGACTTTACATTTTCAAAAAGCGGCTCAAATGTACAGGACATTGCAGAAAATCCCATAAAGAAATTGTTGAAAGTGCTTTGTTTTGTTTTTTTTTTTTCTTTTACAGAGAAAGAGAAATGTCAGGGACCATAGCTAGGGTCATGCGTCGGAAGGGCTGTGAGCAAGCACGTATCCCTCGTTTCTGCATAACGGTTAAGTAGCACAGTCTCAAGGTGACCAGATCTTCAACCTTTATTAGGAAAAATAAGCTAATAAAATCACCAATTGTTGAAAGGCACGGCTGTAAATAATAGTAACAAGTAAAAAGCCTTAGTGCATAGACGAAAATCTAGGATGGATATTGTTTCGTGTTTGCTGCGTCAGGGAGATCCCCGCAATGCTCAGCTGCTTTGGGTTCAGGGTAGGTTCTTGGTGAGGTGACCAAGAAGACTGTTCCCTGCTGCTGCCGCGTGGAAGGAGCAGTAAACCGGGAAGAGTAGCGATGATTCTTCGATGGGAAATAAAGCCCAAAGCAGCGGCGCAGAGATTGCCTTGCAGTCTGTCTTGAATGTAAGATTATTACCCATAAGGAGCCCTTAATCACAGCGGTTACAGTATTTTATAAAATATATTACAAAATATATTACCTTTCAGGGCTTTTCAAAGTGCCATCCAAATGTCTTTTAAACAGTTCTGAAAGTTTTGCTCCAATCTTGAGCGAGCTGCACCTGACTTGGACGAATGATGCTTCCAGTTCTGTGATGGCATAGCCCGCTAGTACGAGCGTACCCTAGGGTTGCAAAGCGTGCGAAGTGTGTTCACGTATGGCTAGTGTGCACAGAAATACTTTTTTTTTTTTTTTTTTAAAGTCAGTATGGGACTGGACATTTTGTGAACATCTGATCTAATTTTAGCGTGGCGGTTTTCACACGTGATACCAGTGATTTTTATTTCTGCCAGGAGAAATAAAGTGTTTAGTTTTATATGCAACACCATGCCCTTCTTTTTCCTGGTCTGCATTTAATCGAGCACTGTGTTTATGTAATGCAATAGAAATGTTGCTAACATGATTATACTTTTATATCTTATTAGCTCAAATACTGAGTACAATAAAATGGAAAACTGTTTAAATTTTATGTTTAAGTGCTTGAGATAAGAGTTCTTGTAAATGAAATGTGATTACATTTCTGTAATAGATCTTCTCTGTCTGTTAGTACTTTGTTTAGCTATGTAATTCTATTGGGATTGCTGTTTCTAAGTTTATTTTTTTATTTTTATTTTTTTTTAGAAATAGCCATGTAAAATACTCACTGTTACACACAATGAACACGAATCTATTGAAAACTCAGCGTTTCCTGTCTGAAAAAGAACATCATTGCTAGATAGTTTTCTTTGTGATAACCAGTTTGAATTAAACATAATTCCCTAGCATCACCTTGACTTTCCATCTGTGTAACCCTGATGTTCTTAAGCGTTTTGCATTTACCTAATGCTCTGGGCTATTCTCACTTAGCATGTATGGAAAACTGTGACTATCTTAAAACTGTAGATGATATGAATAACAATTGTTGGCTGATCTTACCCTGTATCTCCCTGGATAACCTGCAGTCTGCAAAGGCTGGGTAAGTGGCAGATAGCTTTTGTCATCTCTTATCCGGGCTGTACACTTGTAAGGAAGAGCAGGGATAATCGCCTAAATCTAATTAGGGGTTAAAAGAGGCCATGACTGTGATGTGGCAGTGAGACACCTTACTGTATCAATCCTGTTTGCATTAGAAAAATAAGGTTGTCATATTGATTATTCAAATTAGCTTATATTGGCCATGGCTCAATGGCTTGTACCGCAGCTGAAGCACTTGAAGGTCCCAGCTTTTCAGAGAAGACCTATGCTTATAGCATATATTATGTGGTGTCTTGTTCGCTAATTTAAGGGTTTTAAAACTAAGACTGAGGGAGTTTTATCGTGAGAATTAAGGGTTTAAGTGACCATCAGAAAATGAAGTTGAGCTTTCACATGTGATATTTGTGATTGCTGAAAGCTATTAAATGAAGGCCAATAAATTTGCTTTAGATCTATTACAGAAAAATCAGTATTGGAGCTAACAGATCTTGCAGTGTTATGTTTGTGCACTAATTGATATTTTGTTCAAAGTCAAATGGAGCTAAAAAGAATAAAGTAATTGCATTCAGATCAATTCCACGTTCAAGAGCTAGTGAATTCCCTTGGCTATGACTTTGGGGTCTTTATTTTAATTTTAAAAAAAAAAAATCTACCTGGTGCTGGGCTATTACAGTATTCTCAAATACTTCTTGGCACTTGGCTTTTTGTCATTCAACAATCACATCTGCTGACATCCTGCAAAGGCTGTAGATGCTCTAGGGAGTGCTAATTTCGGCCTTCCTCGTCACTGTAGTGACGATGTATGATGCAAGTGCCATAGGTAAATGGGCAAAAGGAAAGCCTTTAAGCCGACCGATTTTTCTGCGCTTCTGTAGTATGCCGAGAAATATGTGGTAGGCTGTGTTGGATGTGCAAAGATTGGAGCTCTTACAGATATTTTTTCCATTGGTTCATACAACTTCTGTCATTACAGATGTACAAGAAAAAGAGTGCATCTTAAATTCCAGATATCAGGCAGAGTTTGCAAATTTTTCTGCACGATTGAAACAATTTCACCCATCCTATACCGAGTTTGAACATTGTTGTTTACCTTACGTGTTAGTTATGCTGCATTTATTTCTACTGCTGGGCAAAAAAATACGCATAGCTAACTAAATTATTTTTCCTCTATTGCATGTAGGTACATGGTTTTCAACTCTATTTTTGAATTTCTTCGGTTGATTCTTCCAATTTCTTCCTTTATCTGCTGTTGGTACCGGCGTAACAGTTACCCATCCACATGCTCACCTCGCAGGCTGACCTTGTTGGCTGCAAGCCACAATGACCAGAGGAAGGAGATATATATATATATGTTACATATTTGCGTACGTTGTTAGAACAGCACCCTGACCTGTTTCGAATGGCTGAAAGTTATGCACAAATGTTCACATAACTTTCCAATATCTTGCTTGAACAGAAAGTTATGCAGGTGGCTTATCCTGTCGTGCCGTTGTGTAAAAGGCCACTCGGTCCTGGCCGTCGTCACATGAACGTGCGTGATTGCTTGGAACGGTTCCACTTTCTGGAGACACTGGTTTCTGGCACTTCTTTGCCAGACACAGTAATTTTGTATATTACAATTATAACTTTCATCTAAAACTGAAAATCTAGGAAAAAAAGCCAATATACTAGATTATTTTTTCCAGAATATCATTATGCTGTTTGTGTAGGTCAGCCTGCCAGTCTGCGCAGCCATTCTGTATTCTGAGTTTGTTATATTCTGTTTTCCTAAGTGTCACTTCAGTCTCCTTCAGAGCGCAGATACTCCCATGTTCTCTACCACGGTCTTCTAACAGTCGTTAGCGAAGTGTTCGTGTTGCTGTATTTAACATCAGGAAGACTGTCTGGAGTACATTTCTTAGAGTGAAATAAGACACGTGAACAGTATCATGATAAAGTAGAGAAAACCCCTTCATTCTGGTAGCATCAGAGAGGCAAAATTTTTGTTAGTGAAGGAGCTGCTTGCTGTAGTGTCTGCTTTTCCATTGCAAGAATAAAAAAGCTCGGACGGCTAACTCTGGGATGTCTGAGGCCCTGAGCTGCCTGCCTTACTGCGCTCTACAGATGAGCGTTTTAATGTAAAGCAGCAACGGTTTAGGCCTGCCTGGCAGCATCAGACTGTAATGGGTTGGGAGGTTCTTTGTGAGCAGCCAGGTAGGCAAGCGCAGGAGGGGGGGTGTGATCAGATAACATCCTTTCCATTGTCTTGTGCCCGTACAAAGTCTGTCCAGGGACGTCTGTGTGCGTTCAGTATGTCTCCTGCCCTAAATGATGTGAAATGAAGTGAAATGGGTACAGCAAAAAAATACAGGGATTAAGGTGACTTTAACAGACTAATAGGCATCTAGCTCCAACTGACCTCCCAGAGAAGACCAAAGTGCTGCTGAGAACTCAAAGCAGGCTTTGTGATGTGTGGCTACAATTTCTTAGTTAGGTTTGTAACTTGAGGTCGTTGTTGAATTTTCGCTGGCCGGGTTTTTTTGCACGTTAGAAATTCTTTCCACCAGAAGTGCTTGCTCGGTTGTCGGCCTGCTCATCCACGTTTCCAGGTCTTCCTGTATGGTCTGTGAACCCTCCAGAAATTTCTACTATTGAAGGATTTGGCCTCTGATGTGTTCAGAAGTTGCTTTTTTGTGGAATGTTCCACTTTACCTCTCCTATCTGCAGGTACAATAGGAAGTGCTGGTTTTAATCTTCAAGCTCAGATTGTTTAAGATCCAGGTTTCCTTGGAGCCTGCCATGTTTATGGTACCGAATTTCATCAGGAATCTCTTGGCTTCGTACTAGAAAAATAACCTTTGAGGGAAATCTTGGCTGTAGCACGAGGCATGTTTTATACTTTTTGTCTTTTCTTCTAATTCTGGTCCACTCGCTGGTAAATCAGTAGTGTGCAATACTAATTATTTTAATTTCATTGAAGGAATGCCAAAATACAAAATGCATAGCAAGATTTCTGGTCTAGACTTTGGCCACTTTTTGGCAGTTTGCGCCATCTTGCAAAGCCAGTACTGCTCTCCGTTTTCACCGGAGACATTCTCTGTGAAGCGCTGGGAATGATAAATGCCAAATAAAATAGATGATGTTAGCCTTTCATGGTAGTAAAAGGTCAAAAGCATATAATGAAAGGGAGCGTTTTGGAGAGTAGAATAAGACCAGTGCAATGTGGTAGAACAGTAGGCTTAACAGTGAAAGAACATACGAAGCCTTAAGGAGGTTTTGGTGCAACTCAACCACCATGAAGTGTTTAGGCAGCATTACTTGATGGTTCGGTTGGGTCTTTTGGGATGTAAACATTTCTACAAAAAATATAAGTTGTGATTTACTGGAACTTGCGGGCCTTTTGTTGTTTACTTCACTCACCATAATGCTTTGGACATCAAATTCTAGACAGTATCAGTGTTTTCAGCACATGTCCTGAGTACATCTACTCGTGAAGTTTCTGAGAAGTCAAGGTGTAATAAGCACAAGACCAAAAGCAATTTTAGCATTGATTCATGTTCTCATCATGACAGACTTGTAATTTATATAGTCAGAGGCCGTTACAAATGCTGGAGAAAGAAATAACAAGCAAGGTACAGACCTGTTAGTGTTAGCTGTCCAGTGCTGCTGTTGAATTAGCAGAGTGTTAATTGCTCTTGGAATCACGAGAACTATTAGCCTTGTTGGATAAGTTAAGGAAATTAGCTTGTTCTCTACGATCTCGATGTAGCTGTATTAGGTACAAATCCACAGTGACGAGGTCCAAGTCTGACAGAGATTTTATTTTTTTCTTTATTTTTTTGGACCACTCTGAAATCTTTATTCTTGAATACTGAACTATTGTCAAGATACGCCTCAAGTTCAGACCCTCAAGTGTATTCAGAAGTGCTTTGGCAGCCTTCAGGGGTTTGTTGGCGTACAGGTAACCAGGAAGGTTCTGAGGTGGGAGCTGCTGTAAATGGGACCGCTTTAGTGATCTCCATCGATCTCATCATCTTCTTCATTTGCTTCAATTAGCTGGTTTTAGGCTGGGTTGGTTTTTTCTAATGTTCCCATTAATTTTAAAGCACTTTCAGGTTATTTTTGTAAACTGTCTATTAGGCTTGGTTTTGGTCAGAAATTTGCAATTGATTTTTATTTTTTCTGTTTTGATGAAATATTATTTCTTTCCCTTTATTTGTGGCCAAGAAACTAATTTCCTACCAAGCTTGAACAACACAAGCTCTATGTTTTTAAATTTGATAAATTCATCTTGCAACGCAGCCCACCGTGGAAGTTGTTAGTAGAAGATACAACATTATTCCTTGCTGGAAGTCAGACTTTAAAGAAACCTTTTCCATATTAAATATGTTTTCAAAATTCATCTGGGCGTTAACAAAACAGCCTTTCAGCAGAATTTATGAGTCTTTCCCTTAAAATAAAGGATCTTTCTGATGCTGTCCATAACTTAGCATGAAAAAGGTGCACAGGACTCTACGGTCCCGTAGGGCGAGGTGCATTTGGATGCTGAGGAGATACCGCGGAGGATGCGAATGGCACCGTTCAGAAATTGTCATGGTATATTTATTGGAACATTAAGCTGTAGTAGAAACAAACCATTTAACTGTGAAATACAACCTGAAACTCAAGTCTCTTATGACCAGAAATGCTGCAAGCTGTGTTAGCTGAAGTAGTTGAGGAGATAGAAGCTAAATAGTCCGAGATCAAGTAGATCTGCTTTTTTCAGGAGAAGAAAATTCTTTTTGCCTTGTACAGGACTGGAAACCTGTGTCCGTCTGACATTTAAACATAATTTAAACATTTAGAGTATATTCTGAGTGTGCCCCTGTATTCCTTAGGGAGATAAATTCAGGCCGGATGAAAGGACGTGGAGGAATTAAACTGAAGCGACAAAATCAAACTGCAGGGACACAAAGAGGAACAGTGAAAAAGCATTTACAAATTGGATTTTTATACCTCCCAACAGCGATGCCTAAAAAAGCACGAGGTTTCAGTGTGCTAAAATTGGATCAAATGCCGGCCCAGGCGGTGGAATGTCAGTAAAGTGGCACTTTGTGGGTCTCAGCTGAACTTCACCGCGGTGCCAAAGTGCTGCACGCATCTGCAGTAATAGCGGAAACGCGCAGCTACCTTTTCTTAGGCTTTTGCCTTAAAAATGTACGTGTCCTCGGACCGTTGGGTCATCCTGCCCTTTCGTCTGAGCTCTGGAAATTTGTCAGCTCTGAGTGCTAGAGACAAATACCTGCCTTTTCCGAAGAATTCCCCTCCTGCTTATCTCAGCTTGTTATTGCACAGGTCTGCGTTACAGGGCAGAGGGTGGCTTCAGGGGTGTTGGGTCGGTTTGGGGTGGGGTTTTTTAATCGATTACTTATTTTTAACCAGTACCACTATTGTGCTGCTGCTGGCTACAGAGGGAGGAAACACATCCCAAATTTCTGTGGGAGGCTCCTGGTTTTTTGGGACTGTATCCGCCTTACCTAAAGCCATGACCTGCTGTTTGAAATCCATCCGTTCACTTGCTCTTCGTTTGTGCTGCAGGTGCAACACCTTGTGCTCTTTCAAGGCCCTTCCAAAGTGGGTGAACTTTTAATTTCCTATTCTTTCTCTTCAGGAAGCAGGGGCAGTAGGGCAGCAAAAATGACAGTGTTCTAGTGCTGCATAAACACAGGCATATAGGTTTTGGTTTTGTTACAGTATATTTTTTAATTATTAAACCATCTGACTGTTTCGAACCTTTGGAGAAACTTGTGAAGTGCAGAGAACAATCCCAAAGCCTGCAACTCCGCCGGTAATTTCTGGTGTTTAGATTTCTCATACAAGGAGCTCTTACTATAAAGGAGCATTTGCACGAGGGGTGTATGGAAAAAGTTGTCTGACTTGTAGTGGTGGATTATAAAGACGGTCCAAAATCTTCTTTGTCAGATGCAAATAGCATTAGAAGTGACTGGCAAGGTGGGTGCCTGAGTTTGAGGAAAAAATGTATTTCTTTTTATTTAAAAAAAGTAAATAAAACTTACCTGCAGATGGCTATTGCCGGTGTGCTTCTTGGCATTGACTGGGGGCAACAGGCCTGGGGCTGGCTAAGCTTAGCTTAGCTAAGGTATTAAATACAGATACTAACTTTGTTCTGTGGGCTGAGATCTAGGGGCATTTAAAGGAAGGAGAAAAGAGAAGATTTAGTGATTTGTTTCTGAAGTTAGCGTAGAAGATGTCAATTGTCGCTGCAGCGTATTCAGTGATGCGTATCCCTGCAGTACAGCCGTGACGGGCCGGTAGGGTCTTATGATACGAATTTTGAGTAATGAGCAAAAGAATGAAGTGGGGTTTTTCTAAAGAGGTTAGTAGAAAGTTGTGTGCCAGCAAATAAGTTTTAAATACTTAATAACTTCATAAACTTCTGTAAGATTTTATCTTTTGGGGCTAAAATAGCACAGGCTCTAAAAAAATTTTACAAATAATTAATGCAGACAAAACCTGGATTAACTTGTTTCATAGAGTGCCTTTAATGGGAAACTTTATTTCTATCACACATTTAACGAGGTTAATGAGAGTATTGTTTCCCTCAGCACAATTTTCATGAGTATTTACTAGTTTTTTGTACAGTTTAGAATGAATTTAGACAAAGCTGAATCTGCTCAAATACAATGTCGTTTCAGCGGGTAGTGAGCTGTGTGTTCTTGAGGTATTTACAAAACGTTATTACAGAGCTTGTTTAATGCGCATAGATAGTTTAAGAAAAAAAGAAACAGGCTTGAGGTTTCCATGTGGGCTTTTTTTTTTTCCTTCCCCCTCTCTCTTTTATCAACAGACTGAGGGCCTGAAGGAATAGAGGAAGTGAATGGACACCAATGTATCCAAATATCTCATTTTGCCTAAAAGCAAGTGCCGGCAGATAAATGCCCATAAAGGGATTTCTTTCTTAAGCCCCATGGATTTTTTTTTTTTGCAACTTTTTGTGTGAGTTAGAAATGAAAACCATTCATCTAGTGCCCCAAAGAACGGCCTTATTGAATGGAATAACAGTGTAATGTACCATTGAAGGCAGGATTGAAAGTGATTATCTTGTTAACTCTTGACAGTTACCGCCAGCTTGAAATAGAACTGGCAGGCTTGATTTGCAAATGAATTAGAGCTTTTTCATTTTGTGCCAGGATCATCTTTTTATATTCTGATATGACAGATGCTATGTTCCGTGCTTTTGTTTCTCTTCAGTTTTATACTTGCAAATAAAAAACAAAAGATTATGATAGTAATTTTATTTGCATCTTTTCTCTAGGAGTTTATTCTTTGTCTAGAAGTTTTTAGTCTCGTATCTTTCAAAAATTTGTTTAAGAACAGTATTGTTCCTGCAGAATAAAATTTCATTAGGTTAAGTACAGTAGTAATTGAGCGAAAGAGGGGGATTTAGAAGCTTTCAGAAAATGGAAAATTGATTGGACTCAAGTTGTTTTAGCGCTTAGAACATTTAAATTTTCTCACTGACTTACACTTAATTTTAATATTGTTCAGTACTGAGCTGAGTGCAGCTGAGGAAAATCCAACACTTTAAATGTTCATCCTAACAGTATGCTAATAGAAATACATGTGTAATTAGTTTCAGACTTAATGCTGATAAGCTGTGTTTATATTCCGCAGTCATCCAAACACAGATGGTAAGGTGTTAGGTATGATAATTATTGTGCACTCTTTATATGTTCCTCATTAACCTGTAACGCTCTTTACTAGTCCGGAGAGTTTTTACCGCAGTTATGCTTCCCGACATTCAAACTCACTCCCCTTTGTTTAATATTCAGTGCAGCGTTCTGTGCAGTTACGCTGCTGGGCTTTTTGCTACTTTTGTAATCTGTTTGGTACTTTGAGGCTAATTAGCAGCACTTCCTACTACCGCTAATGTCCATTGCGGAAATGTTTTCGTACACTTTCACCTACAGGATGTGTTTTAATTGAATATCTACTAAATAATATTACAGAAAAGGGAAAACAGGCCAAAGTTGTCTAATTTATTGAAGACTACCAAATAACTGGGTTAACAGAGACAGTGACATTCCGAAGCCTGAAGCTTAATTGCTTCTGTTTGCTGGGGATGCAGACATTGATTAACAAGGTTTTACTCCTTGTGAAGGGAACCCTGTGCACAGAACGGGAGGACAAAACCCACCCACCCCCCCAAAGCCCAGGGGAAAAACCCAGCAAAACCCACTCCCCGTGTAAAAACTCCAAGGACTGGCACGTTGTGAGGTCCGCTGAATTGCCAGGTTTGTCTGAGGAATGGCTTGAACTGGCAACAGGGGTAAAGAAATCAGCGTTGACGATTCGTAGGATTTCCATATCTGACCTGAAGTCTTGGTAAAACAGAACGGGGAGCTTTTTGGGGTAGTTGTTTTGGCTTTTATTTATCTGAGAAATGCTTACAGAGACAAAGGATTTTTTTGTAGGGTCTATTTGAAAACTGATGATTCTATCAGCACTGTATATTGATATTAACACCCCTCCCTTTAGTTTCAGTATTTATTTCAGTTGCATAAAATCTTGAATTTTACTCTGTGAGCCAGTGTTTTATATATATATTTTTTCCCCTGCTTGAATATTTGATGAGGTCTCTTGGGTACTGATTTTTCTTCTCTCTAGGATGACATATTATGGAAATTGTTTCACCTTGTGTCCTGTTTAAAGGCCCTGGTTTTAGTATGATTCAATTTACCTTGCATTATATTCTACTGAGTTCTTCAGCAGTTCCACGTCATTCCATATGTGCTTTGTGTGCGGGGGTGGCTCTGCTTTTCTTCTTGCTTTTGATAAGTGACCTTCATATGATCGTCTTGAATCTTTACAACATTTAAATTAGTAATTGGCCAAATTTCTTACCATTTTTCCCCTGAGTGAAATAAATTGTTTGGTTGACGGAGGGAGCCACCGAGCACACCACCACCAGCTTTGGAGTCTTTACACTTCAGGATTAGCTCTGGACCATTTGAATCTGATGCTAAGTGTGAGCAAAGCAACGTTCCGTGCTCTTTCACAAATATGGTGGGTGCATTTCCTAGCAGCCAGAATGAAGGATTTTCTAACCATTCCTTAACTCTCTGCTGTTGGCATTGCACCGCTAAATCATTTTCACAATTTTATTTCGTAGTCATTTTATTGATTCCAATAATGGAAGAAAACAGGGGTGTTAGATACAAGGAGCCTCAACTCTTAGAGCCGTTGCAGCTGCCAAGGGATTCTTGTTGAGGTGCAGGTAGTGCTGAGAATCTTTGTGTAACCTATGGAAGCAGCAGATCACAAAGTTTTTGATTTTCACTAGTGGTAATATTGTTTGGGTATGTTATTTGGTTGCTTTCAAAAAACTCAAGGTTTTTTTCCCCTTCATCTTTGTATAAGAGAAGCAGGAAGAAATAGCTTGCTTTTATGGTTTTCTCCTCTTGCCTTTTGTATACTCCCTTTGACGTAACTTCCACTTATGGCTACAAAAATATAGCTCTACTTTTCAGGTTTTTCTTTATAACCCAGAGGAGGTTAAGTAGTAGTGTTGAAGAGTGACGTGGTTGTTGGAGTTCTGTTTCTGCGCCTTACATCGTCTTTGCCAGCAGTTCTGCCAGACCACCGGCGTGGTACTGGACCAGCTTGTCATCAGAAGTCAGTGGGTATGAATTTACCTGTTTGCCCAGCAGAATCAGCGCTGTCCTCTTAGAAATGGTATCAAAGGAGAGGACAGGGATAGAGCTGAGATTTTTATGTAACCTTTGTTGTGTCTTTCAAAGCCTACTGAAATAAGTATCTATGGTCTGAAGTCAGATTTGGAAACATCAGCCTGTAATTTTACAGACAACACAACAACATAAACCTATAAAATTTAGTGGAATGTGACGGGGGTATCTGTTTCTAAAAACTGCATCCAGGACTAACTCTGAAGCTGAAATTCAAGCTAGCTTAGGGAAGAACCTGAAGTACGTAGTGCCTTCTGAGCAGTCAGCGTGCGAATGTAATGACTGTGTGGATTGATTCTAGTTGTTGCCAAATATTATTTTTTTTTTCTGTACTAGGTTTTTATTTTTCTGGAATTGGACAAAGACATGATCTGGCCATGACTATGTTACTCTCGATGTCTGCCATGTTCTTTGAGCTTAGCATTAGTCTGTGAAGCTATTCCAGAATAAAACGTGGTTTAAATGTTTGTGTAAATTCATCAGTGAACAGTGATAAGGCGACAAGGGCATGATTCAGGCTACCATCCGGTTGTGATTAAACTGTGCGTGTACATGTGCACACGATGCCTTATTCCAAAATTAGATGAAAGTCAGAAAAATGTTACAAACTTCAGTGGGGCAGAAAAGCCTTATTTTCTTCCTCCTCTAAAATTCAATACCCAGAACACCTGCGATCTGATTGTACAGACTTTTAAGGTTGAGGAAAGTAAATCTGGCAAAGTTTGAATATATAAATACGCAGAAGTAAGGCAGCAGTTCTCTGTCTTGGGATATCCCAGCGCAGAAGTGCGTAATCATGTGGAAAACTAAATTTCTTCTTCCCAGGAAAATGTAGGGCCCATCTCTAGGCTGGCCTTAAAACTCCCTATTGAGTGAGACCATCTTGCCCCAGGTCGGCAAAGTTGTAGATGGAGGGTTTCCACGTGCTGAGAAAAAAAGGAAATTGTTACTGGCTGTTGCTGGTGGTGTTTGCTGGGATGTGGTCAGAAATTTGGAGTATTAACAACGCTGCTAGACTGAGTGGTCAAGGCTCGTGTAGTTGCGTTTAGTAAGACTCTCCCTCATGTTGGCTGTGTTGGGTCAGCATAGACTCCTCACTGACTGAAGAAGCTCTGGACGGGAGAGGCAGAGGCCATGATGTTTGTGGCCTCACTCATCCTCTTCACCATACCCCTTGGTATAATTCCTCACCTCTAAAGCATTTTTGTTCATTTCTGTCTTGTCTCCCTGCGTCTGCCTTCAACACAGAGATTAGGGAGGTAGGAGAAAGGACCGGGCCACCACTCAGGCTGGGTTTAGCATAATAGAATAGTGTTTATCCTGTTTTGTGTTCCTTGTACTGGTGAGTGTTTAATATATTGTTACCTGCTGAAGTTCATAAAGAAGCTCTGAAGACTTCTGTAGAAATTCAGCTGTTTATTTTGAGGTTGTTTAGCTATATTACAAGTGGGGATTCGTAACACGTGAGAGAAGAATAGCAGCTGTGTGTGCTGCTGAGAGGGAGACCTGTTGGTAGGGCCATTAGATGACAGCAAGCAGTAGAAGCATGTTAACATGAGAATGAAGATGAAGGAAAAGATGAAGTTGTTCTGGAACATCTTTCACTTTGAGGCTCTTCATCCAAGAGGAATACTGGGACAAAAATGGATTAATTTAAAATGATACTTGACAGATTATTGGAAGTGTTATGTGATATGGAATGATCCAAGAGATTTTTTGAAAGAAAGCTCTAAGAAAATTATCTGTAACCATGTGGCCAACGCTGCCTGATCAACAACGCTGGCATGTTGGCAGTCATGGAGGGTGGAAAAGGCCTTTATTTGACACTGCAGTGCGGCCTGACCTGAAATGCTGTGTATGACCTTGTTCTTTGCAGCTTGTAGTTAATGTTGTGGAACTGGAGGGGATTCTGCCAAAGGCCTTGCTAATGATGAGATGATTTATTTATTCATTTGGCTTCTGAGGAGAAAAATCCGACATTGGGACTGTTTAGTGTGGAGTTCAGGCTACCAAGACAGTCAGGGACTGGAGAACTTGCCCTGTGAGGGGACCTGGGGTGGTTCAGCCTGGAGAAGAGATGGCTCTGAAGGGCACCTGACAGCAGCCACTGCACCTGATGAGGAGGGAGGTCAATGAGGAGGAGCAGCCAGGCTCTTTGAAGTGGTGTGTGGTGGGAGGAAAGATGCAACCGGCACAGATCGAAAAAGAGGCGTTTGGACTAGCTAGAAGGAAAGATGCTCCCAGTGAGCACATCTAATCAGCAAAATGGGATGCCCAGGGAGATCGTCCTTTCAAGACCTGGCTGGATCAAACTCTGAGCAGCCTGGTCTGGCCTCACAGCTGACCTTGCCTTGAGCCGGGGTAGGACTTCAGACCTCCAGAGGTCCTTCAACCTCAATTATCCAACAATATCCATAGATATAGATAATCCCTAGAATTATTCTATGGCCTGTGGACTCTAACCAAAAAACTACGGCAAACAAAATTATTAACTACAAATATAAGGGGAGGCTTGAGGATGAGTTGATAACGTCTTGAGAGGAACTGAAGAATGTGGACTGAAATGGTTTGGGTTTGCTTGGAACAGATTTTTAAAAATTGCAGGATGCTGCCAGTTTGATGCTACTAATCTGAGGAGCAGCACAGCTTAAGCTTTGCTCTCATCATTGCTTTTCATTTTAAAGGGTATAACAGAGACCTACTAATAAGCTTAATTGCCTGTTTTAGCGATAAGTAAAAATATTGCTGAGATTTCTTTGGTTTTAGGTAGCCCACGGTAAATGACTGGCATTGTAGTGTGACATTAAGACTGTAGCTGCTTGAGGGTGCTTTGCTCCAAGGTGCTGTGTCTAAATGTACCCACTAATTTGTTTAGCTCTGTTGTGCAAAACCAAGTATTAGTTCTACAATTCCTGTGTGAAACTGATATAAATTTATTAAAAGTGAATTATTTGTGAAAGCATAAATTATTTTAGGATAGCTGAAGTTCAGGTATATTGAAGATACTGAATATGAATCAGCTCCCTCGATTAAGGTCTGTTTTATTTGGGAACCAATTTTATGAGCATGAAGATATGTCCAAGGTAAGAACCAGGATTTTCAGCAGGTGGTAGTGAATATTTTTTAGTTTAGTTTAGTTTACTGGCAAAAGGAACTCGCATTAATAAGTTAACACTACCTCAATTAGTTACCTACACTGTGGGTTTAAGTCATCCAAAAGCTGGCTACGTTGCTGAATTGAATTCCTGGCTTATTGCTACAAGTCCCTCATGACCATGAGTCAAATTTAGCTCAGCTGCAATTTTTTCCCCCTGGCATTACCAAAAGCTAACGTTTGGATTAGCCTGAGTATTCTGCTTACTGGTTTTAAGGTAGGATTTCCAAGTATACGTGCATCAGCTAGTGTTTTGCAGCACCATTTCTTGACTATAGCGGGGAAAAACAATTCCAGAGCTGCTTTGATTTGGAAAAAAGAAAAACTCGAGAATAAACCCGGACTTGCCTAACGAACCGGAAAATTAAATGTGGTGGATTGGAGACTGTTTGAAAGATAAGTGTATCTTGTTGGGAACTGTGTCATGGGGTGTAAAAGTTGGGTAAAACCCTATTACCTGATCATGATAGAAAATTAATATAACTTTCTTACGGTGTTCCATCACAGAAGTATTTTAGTACTGGACGTGCATCGCAGTGTTCTTGCCTTCTGTTTGTAGTGTTTTATGGCATTACCGATGCGGGTCTGTAGGCCCCTAAAGTTACGTGTTCGACTGCGCTGTAGCAACAGGTCTGATTTTGCATAACAGGAGATTTGAAATGTAGCGTTAATGGGAGCCTCATCTGTATAATTATTGTTTGACCAGAAAGGTAAAATTCTGCCACGGCTTCACCAGTCGTCACGGCCGATGGATGCGCGGCAGCCTCCGGCTGGAAGGAGGTTTTCATTGGAAGTGACAGGTGCCACACGGTTTATTTAGGACAACCTCAGCCTTGTCCTGGTTAGTTTGATAATGTTCGCCTTATGGATGTTCAACCGCTGCATTTCCTGCCTCAGAGCCTTGTGTTACACCAATATTGCTGCCTGTGCTGCCTCAACTACAAATTGGATGAGCGGCCAGTGACACTTTTTCAATATTATTACATTAAACCAAGTGGATTTTGATTGATAACCTAATATTCAACTAATGCAAAACATCAATCATGGCAAGTATATTAATTATTTAATATTGCAGTCTAATTCAGAAATCGATGTGCTGCATGAGGGGAAGGGAAACTCGCTGTTCCCAGAAGACTTAAGACAGGGAATGATTAAAAAAAAAAACCCCAAACCGTGCTGTACTCCTCTGTGTTAGTTCGATACAAATCTTTATTCATTTGCCAATAATCTCTTCACATTTTCCACTTTAGGACCTTTTTTATCAGTTTTGAGACCTATAATTGAATTAAGTCTGCTTTCAGCACAGGGCAGAAGGAGTTGCACAAATATTGATGGAGTCATGACAGAGACAGCACAGGAGACCGAGCACTAACAGGTTTTATACCATTAGTTGGGAGCTCCTTGCATCAACCGCTTGGATCCTGCTTCCAGAGTAATTACATTCTTTAAGGTCATTTAACACCTCAATAATAGATGTGGGAGATGATTTCTATTTAAATACTGTTTGGACTCAAAAGATTCTTATTCCAAATGCAAAATATTGCTGTAAGGAAAGTCCATCTTTTTCTCTTGCTTCATTCATGCTATATTCAAATAGAGCAAAAGTGCACAGCAGACCTTTTTGAAGGCTCTGTGAATGATAAATAAAAGCTTTCTCTAAAATAAGTCTAAAATACAGTGCAGCAAGGTTGTAAAATGTGTAGTTGAGCGTAGCCGTATTTTCAGTATTTAGTAAAATGTCATACTTGACGTTATGCCCTACACAGCCTGTACGAAGCATTCGAGAGAACGCGGTTGGGGTTTTTGCCCCTGTGGTTTGCTACAGGTGAATAATTTGTGGAAAAATCAGTATTGCAAATATAAATATGTACTGCACTGTACAGTTCGGGAACCGGTTACCTGGAGTGTACATGTGGGGCGGCCGCTCCGAGCTAGCCATGGTTACAGCCACCTTCCTCAGACGGCGCGGTCACGGTTTTGGAGGTGGATACAGCCTGGGGTCTGCGGAAGCGGAACCCAACCTTCTTGTTTAGTGGCTTTGGGGGCTTCTTAATTTGTTTTCCTTCGGTTTTTTTTCAGGTTATCTTTTATTACATCAGCAGGATCTACTAAGGATTAATTTTGACTCTGAACTCCCCTTGCTTTTCCTTTTTTTTTTTTTTTTGCTGTGATTGTTTGGGCCATTTTTTTGTACTTTGTGAGACGTTGCTTGGCTTGGTACCCATAGTTTGTGTGGTTTTCAGCTGTGAGGAGTCAAATGCAAAGTTTCAGTGTGACTGCCACAACCTGGTTAGTTAAGATCCGCTTCATTCATGCCATCACCTTTGGA
Organism: Psophia crepitans; assembly: GCA_013399095.1. Classification (NCBI taxonomy): domain Eukaryota; kingdom Metazoa; phylum Chordata; class Aves; order Gruiformes; family Psophiidae; genus Psophia; species Psophia crepitans. The sequence goes on along the minus strand of VWZZ01001016.1, from coordinate 465,038 downwards.
AACAGTCACATAATTTCACTGTTAAAGCAGCGGCACAGCAGAACCACGAGGCAAGGAGCGTGGATTTGATATGCGCTGTCTTGCTTCATCAGTGGATGGCTCTATACCAACGTTGGTCTTTAAGTCAGTGTCCTCTTGCATTGCTACTGTTTATAGCAATTTCAGGGCAGGTAAAATTTGAAGTTTTGAATAATTCTCTACTTATGCACCAGGGTAATTGATACTTTTTAGGTATTGTCATGATTAAGATATTAAAAGTAAAAATTTTACATACTTGAGAAACTACATGGCTTTGACACTTCTGAGTGAAACATAAATTGTTGTAGACAAGGGTTTAGCAACTATTTAGAACTTTTGTTCTTCTGTTACAGGGACTCTGGAAACATCAAAGCTGGATTAGAACATCTGGTAAGTTTTAATTTTCTCTTGAACATTTGCATCATCTTTGATATCTGCATTCCAAATGAACGCTTTTGAATGAGCTTTGAATACCTTGAATTGAGAAAGTCAACCATTTCCCAGAGGGTCAGCTTACTGTTATTATGTGAAGGCACTTACATTTCCATTTATCTCACCATTTCAAGGGAATTTTAATTTTTTTAAATTACTTTTTTTGATGTAGAGATGAAATAAAATGGACTGCAATCCTTGGATTGATGATTGCCTTAATTATAAACAAAAATTGTTTGGTGTTGGATTTTTGGCATATCCTGATCTGAAAACAACAAACTTGTGATAAAAAAAAAAAAAAGGCGCACACACAATCAAATATTGCATGCATAAATATGGTGTGTTTTAGTAATTTCAAGTCTTTGAAAGAAGTGCACAGCTTTGTTTTTTCTCTTGTCTTTGCTTTATGAATAATGTATTGGCTTAAACTCCATTCAGTGCCGCAGTATAAAACAATAAGTGAGATGCAAAATATTTTTGGTTTAAGTAAACATATTCAAACCGCAAGTGACGGCAAGGCATACTTAGCATGAAAAACTAATCAGTTGATCAAAAATGAAAAAATACAATATTGTCACAAGTCTGAAGCTCACTGAGCCTCGGATGTTAGTATCAGCAGTCATCAGAACATTAAGTAGTTCATCTAAACAGATTATTAAATCCCATTAAATCAAAATATTCCCTATTAATGGCATGTCTATCTCCGTACATCACGGGAAGTGTTTAAATTCATGTTTAATTTTTTCACGTAATATCTAAATAATGCATCCTGTTCTGTACTGCTATTAAAATAAAACCTTATGGCAATGTAGTGCACGAGCAGTTGAAAAAATTGCTTTTCTGTTGTTGCTTCCCATTTTGGGAATGGCTTGGGAAATATGATTTGTAGGAGCTTGTGTACCAATACCTTCTTGGAGTAACGGCGGGATGAAAAGGATGTATATTCTGGCACAGTTGTCAACACTTTCCCCTTTATAACGGTGGCATATTAAATGTTCTGTTGCAACTAGTATTTTGAATCTGTAAATGAAATAAATAGCTGAGTGTTATGAATAGTTCTTAGAGCAGTTTGAAAATTAATCTTGTTTGCTAGTTTCATTGGTATCTTGCATGCTAGTTGAATCTCTTAAATAAATTTTTAAAATGTTTCATTCCTCTGCTGGTGTCAGGTAGTTGTAATCTGATGGGTTCAGAGAATTTTTCTAATGCATTATAAAGATGCTGTAGTCTTGACAGATGACCATGGCTGGTACTTTTTCTAAATTGGGAGTGCTGCGATAGCTGGAGCTGCGGGTCTGATTTATAATGTCAGGTGCAGAAGGAGGAGGCTCCGTGGGCTTTGAGTAGCCTGGGAGGGGGTGGTGGTGGTGGTGGACCAGGAGCGGTGTGCGGGGTTCTCTGGGATTTGGGGGGAACCGCGCTGGAAAGATTCTCTGCAGGGTAACGATGCCTCGAGTTCTTGACAAAGTAACTCGCTAGGCATTTGAATGAAATCTTGTCTTCATTAAACACACTAGCTGCTTTGTGTTTCTCTGAAAGATCTGTCAAAACCTTCCAGTTTGGCATTTTTTTCCTTTTCCCCATGATCTTAGAAAATCTTGATCTAGTGTAGGGTGTCCCTGCCCATGGCGGGGGTTTGGAACCAGATGATCCTTGTGGTCTCTTCCAACCCAAACCGTTCCGTGATTCTGTGAAAATCCGTCCTGGGAACGGGCGCTCAAGGAAATGAACTGTTTCCCAAGACACCCGCAGGTGGGAGTATTCGTGCTGGAAACTTTTATTTCTCAGTGTTGTGTTGGGCAAATTCACAAAGAGCTTTTGGACTCCAGTAAATTATAAGGATTCTTCTCATCAGAAGAATTAAGCCACATGATGGCTCTGGTTCTATTATTTTAAATTACTGCATCTCCAAATACTCATAAAGAAGTTTTGGGGGTTTTTGCCTCATGAAAAAAGAATCTTTATGTTGATTGGGTAATCTATTATTTAATCCCTTCTGTAAAAAAGAGTGGCTGACAAAGTGTGATATAATCTTTATGGGGGCTGTGTCCCCCCATGGGTTTATCTGTGTGTGTATCCCACTCACCCGATGGCAGCCTATGGTCCTGCTTACCCTGCCAAAGCAGCTTCTGCCGTCCTGGGAGCCAACGTCTGGCTACGCACAGGAGCGAAATGTAGTGTAACAACTGCTGTTTAAGAAAAAAACAACCCAAACCCTAAATAATTTACAAATTATTACTTGGAAATACTTCCGGTTTAAAATCAGATGCTTTTATAAACAAAGAGAGTTTCTTTGTAGATTGGAGAACTTCCCAGCCGGTCCATGTACCGGTTCGCAGCCGGTCAGAGCTGGCTCTCCTGGGGGACCTACTGCTGGTGGAAGAGCTGAAGAGTTGTCCAGTGTGTCTGGCTGACCACATCAGTGGGTCAGCGCTGCGCTCCCTGCCCACCACCCACAGATACGTCTGCGCAGAAGTGGGGTTTTTTTGGTTCTTTTTGAGGTGGGGTTTTTTTTTTTTAGCTAATTAAGAAAAGAAACTGCAGAGTTCTAAGCATAGGGGAGTTAGTCTTGTATTCCAAAAATTTTGGTGGTTATTTGCTGAATTATGGCTAGCTAATTCCTTTTCCAAGTAACAAAATTTAACAAACTCTAGAAACCTTGAAATAAATGATTATATATCTGCAACTCTGAATAGATGCTCCTTTCTATTAATAGCTCTACTAAAAAAGAACCGTGGAGCCATACGCGTGGTTTATTCATTAGAGATACCTTATTTGTGTCTTTTGTATAACATTTCAAAGCAATAACCTGCTTGTCCTTGTGGTCAAGCAGCAGAGTCTGTCCGTTTTAAGTGATGAAGAGCAACCTGTCATTAATAGCTTGTTTAGCCCATCAGCGGTTTGGAAGAATACAGTTACTGTCTGCCAAGAACGCAGGCGCTCCCCGGGTTGTGTGTTAATCAATAACCCCAGCAGGGATGGAGGAAGCTCTTGCGAAGCCGACTGTCGCAGTGCTTGTGCGTAGCCCTGCCAAGGAAGCTGCTGGAGTTCACTATTTACACTTCTGGTTGCATCATGCGTTGTAGGCTGTGTATATCAAGGTCACAAATTCATGACTAATACTGGTTAACTCCATCTGGCAGCCCTTTGGGGTTTTTTTTTTTTAAGAGCTCTTTGGCAGAAAAATTTGCATAAATGACCAACCATCAAAAAAACCCCCCAACAACCCCACCCCAGAAACCAAAACCCCAAACAAAAAAATGCCCCTTCTTGTTCTAGAAAGTGTTAACACTTATTTACTCAGTATCACTATTTCTTTTGTTTTTTTTTCTTGGAGCTTGATTTCAGTGGTCGACCTCTCGCTGATGTTCACTGGCTTAGTTTCAGGCTTCTGGTGATTACAGCTCAGTGGTCCTCCTGACGCAGCTACTGGACAGCAATGTCTAATAGAATTGTTGGCTTTCTAATGAGCTATAGAACTAAGCAGCCAATTATTTGTGTTCACAAACAATTAATTAACACTCTTAATATGAGTAATTATGTTTATCTTGGTATCCTGGCAAAATTCCATGCTGGTCAATTATATTCTGCAAGCTGGACTTCTCTCTTATTGAAGAAGTGTCAGGCTGAATGGATGGTTGGGTGGGGTTTTTTTTTTCCCCCTATTGAAATTGTATTTAATTGAAAATAAGATTTTTTCACTTTTTAAAAGACATTTCTTTCTCACATGTCTTTTCATAAAATGCTAAACAACAAAACCTGAAAAAAAAATTCCCTTAGAAAATCCCTGTGAGGTTCTGGGGGAGTTGTAGTTTTGACGCCCATTCTTAGCTTTTGACCAAATTCCCCTCCTGGGTGAGGTGCCTGGTGAGGCACAGAGAAGGACAGTGTTAGCCCAAGAGACAAGAGGCAGATTCGAGGAGAAGGGAAGCATGGCCATGGGGTACGGCAATGGCTATTTAGCATGGGATTCACTTTGTCCATCATAAGAAAAGAGGGAATTCTGTGAAGTCTCCCCACGCCTGCAGAAGAAGCTGGAGGAAGGCAGGGGATGTGCAGGTCAGGTAATGGGTTGGCTGAACATTACAGCTTCCTTTTCTTCCTGTTTGGGCAATGGGATTAGTACAACCTGATGCTGGGGTGGGAATCTGTAGCCTCGAGCCATCTACTTCAGGAAACGGTTGTGCAGAAAGTCTTCTGAAAATGGGAAGTTACACTGAAATAAAACTGTAAAACCCTTTTCTATCATCAGCTGGGTAATCAGGCTGGTGGAAGGGAATTGGTGCTAGTGGTACTGTAACCCTTGTAGACGTTAGTCTGTAGCTCATGATGTTATGAGAAATACTGATGCGTTCATTTCTTTTCTAATTTCTGTCATTCCCATCTCTCATTTATTGCATACGCGTAGAGTTAAGGCACCTTACATACCAGGTGGTTTGCTTATATGAGCTCTCCTAGCACTCAATAGTTTGCTCTGTGCTCAGGTAAACATTAGACTTGAATCTTCAACTTGAATCTTCTTGGTACTTGCCTTCATAAAGGGTGGTAGATACGTAGGTGATTCCTTTTGGAGCATCAAGCGTGGGAACACAGCCCCCGCTCCTGTCTTCCTGGCAATGTTATGATAATAACAACTACTAACCTTTCGGGTTTTTATAAAATTTTAAGCATTCGTAGAAATAAGCAGTCTGGGACCCTCTTACAAAATAGTGTTAGATGTAGGTTACAAAAACAAATTCTTATTTGTAACCTTTTAACTCCTACTATTTAGAATATGAATGTTTGTATTTCTATAGACATACACTGAATTCTGCTGTTGGATTTTTTTGCATTGAGCCCAGAAATGTTGTTGACTAGCATGAGGTTACAGCTAAAAACACTGCATCCTCCAAAAGATGCAAATATGTAGCTGCAAATGAACACGGAGGACCTGAAGATAGCAGGAATGTGTTCCTGTAAAATGAACATTAGATGAGATGGAAATAAAATTTTATATATGTTAAAAAATTTTTAAGCATCCTGAATGTCAGTTTTATCTAACATATGGAATATAGATGATAGTTTTCATCATGTTCCATCTACCATACTGAGAAATGCAGTCATCAGAGTTCATAAAATGGTTTATGCATACCACAAAACCATGGAAAGGATTACTCCTGATTAAAACCACACCGTACAGAGTGGAGAATTGGGCTTCTTTAGTAAGATTTACATGTAGGTGCTCACATTTTTAAAGTATGCAGTACATATGATTGATCAAACTTATTTTAAAGGGACCTTTTATGTTTCCCTTTTGTCAAAGGAG
>VWZZ01001016.1:416783-454283 GCA_013399095.1 Psophia crepitans | reverse complement strand
CGGCTGGCAGAGCCTTCTTCCGCAAACAGATGCCGCGTGGCTGTTTGTCCCTCCGTGGGGGGCGTGTGTCGCTAGATAAGCCCTACTTTTCACTTCATCATTAGTCATATTCTTTCTGTGGCCTTTACATACATTAAAGGGAAAAAATGGCTTTTTTGGCCCCTCTTCTTTTTTTTTCTTTGGATAATGACTGCCCTTTCCTAGTTAGCATGTGGCTGATGCTGGCTCTTCTTTAGTTTTTTATTTTGTAGGGAAGTGCCCAAAGCACCCGTGTGTTTGGTGGGCAGGTATCGCCATTATGCCGTGCTTTGCCTGATCTTTCTCCGCTTTTAATTCATGTATATCACGCGTTGATAATTGTATGGGTCTGACAACATCTAAGAGCAAAATTTTTGTTCTAATCCCTTCTATTCCAGTGCTGGAGCGGAACATTTTAGTAATTTGCATTAAACAGTGGCCAGTATGTGTGGATGGGAGGGCCATAAAAAGTCCTTAGGAAATGGAGTATGAACTCTCTCTTGAGCTTAAAATGTTTTCTGTTCCTATGCAGGCTGTTAAAGTAAGAAAATACCAGGGATTTTGCAATAAATGAATATTTCCTTTTATTAGTTTCTGTAGTTTTCTACAGTTCTCTACAGTAAACAGCTTGGCGATTCCTCACTCTTTTTTTTTTTTTTCCATTTTCTTTCCCCACTTTCCTCCTCCATAGGAGGAGTAGTGTCGAACTGCTAAGTCAATATAATATAATCTTTATCTGCTTCATTTTTAGCTGCTGAACTCTTTCAGACAGCTGGTGTATCAGCTGGGTAGTAGGAAAACCAAATTCTCCTTTCTCCATTGTATATAACAGAGCAGTAGTTCTGGGCAGGAAGCAGGCTGGGAGAAATCTTGTTTGTAAAGTGAACAGAATCAGTACCGTCTCTTACTGGGTACGTTTTCCCAATTTACACATTTTCACAGTTTCTCAGACATTCAGTTTTATGGACCAGGTAGATCGACATTAGGTCAGGACGCCGGCCCCTGCCGCAGCCTGTATCTGAGCATGTTACCGATTGCTGTATCAGAGGAGAAACACCAGCTTAGACATAAATATCATTTTAACATCCAATCATTTAAGCTGATTTATGCCTGAAAATGTAGGGGTTTAATTCAAATAATGCCGGATACGCTTAATTCATATTATGAATTCTCTGGGATTATTTTTTTTTTAATGTGAAAAAGTGTTCCTCTATCAGTTTTCAATTTGCCACCCTCAAATTCATTTGGTTTGCTCTGGCTCATGTAAGAAAAAGATGATGATTACAAGTTCTCGATCTCCTTTGAATTTTTTTTTTTTATATTGTGTGCTCTCATGAGGTGTTCTCTAATACAAGTTAGTTCTTTATTTTCAGTTTCTTCGGTAATTGTCTTTGTACGCTTTGTTCCACTGGACTCCAGTCTCCCCCTCTAACCGTAGGCCACTGAGCCCCAGACACCACAGCCCGCAGTCCCTCCGGTGCAGTTCTCCGTTGCTCGGCCATCCCCGCACGGCTGCTGCCTCCTGCCTTCCCCCCATCCATGCCCGTGGCTGCCTACACCCACAACCCAGAGCCTGAAACAGTTTTGGGTTTGCAGGTGAGACAGCTACCTGCATTCCCAGGCGTTTCCTGAGTTGCATGAAGAGTTGATTAGCTTCAATTACTTTTGTCCCTGCATGGTTCCTCTGGTGTTGAGTGAAAAGCAAGCCTGAGAAGAACGCACAAGCAGAATCACTTGATAAAGCCTCCAGAAGAGTCCTGGCTGCAGTAACGCTGGGGAATTGCTCTTATATTCTCAGCTTTGCCAACTCTTCTTTTTCTGGAATTCACTGCAAACCACATTTGCTTTAGGTTTCTGACCCACTTTGGAAGTATTCCCACTAGTTTTGGGTAGTTGTCTCTTCAGATGACTAGAAAACTTATGTTTTCTTCTTTCTTTTTCTTGGTACACTTTTTCTTACCCTTTTTTGAGCTCATTGGGAAAGGTTAGATAAATGTCCCTGGGAAAATGATGCTAGACTGGAGTTAAATGGAAGGATGGGTTTGTGCTCAGCTTTCAAAATCCTGTATAGAGTTACTTAATTAGTGTTTATTTATCAAGTCCTTTGGGTATTGTTTTGATTTTGTCTTTTAAACTGGAATTTTACTAGATTTGCATAGAGAAATTTGAACCTGGGGAAATAGCAGCTTGCTGAGGGGATCTGGATTTGACACAACTACGATTCATACTCTATTTTCAGTTGTGACGTGTGGATGTGCTGCCGCCGTCCCAAGAACACGGGCAGGAACGTACTGTGTTGCCACTGTTATAATGGGATTTAGCCATGAGGCCACGCTTCGTCTTCAGGAGGAAACCTGGACACAAAGGTTTTCTTCAGGGGCAGGGGGACAAGTGACGTTAAGAAGTTTCAACTGGTATAAACAGACAAGCTTGCAAAGTTAAGGGATCTGGAGCTCCCTAGTTTTCTAACGCCTGGAGGAAATGCTGGTTTCACCAGTAAGTGGAAAATCTTTTTAAACACAAACTTGGGTATTCAATATCCTACGTCCTCCCTGCGAGTAGAAGGAACGTTGAATTGTAAGCCCAGGCAGCACGTGTCTCTGAGACAGCCGAAGGAGCGCCGATGGTGTTTGGGGAGCGCGGCCCTTAGGGGCTGTCGGCCACCTCTGCTGGTGGAGATGCAGGGCCTTGGGGGCTGCTGGGTTTGTCTGCAGCAAAAGCGGAGATAAAACGTGTATGTTAAAACGCAAGAGTTGATCACTGTCACACTAAGGTGTGTTCAGCTTTTACGGAGATGTTACAAGAGAGAAAAGTCCTGTAGTTAAATTCTACCCAGCCTGTGTCAGTGGTGGCCCACAGGAGGAATTGAACGTGTCCAGTTTTAGCACAGACAATAACAATATTCCACGTGAAACTTCCATAGTCTTAACTAATTCCTAGGAGGGTGCTGCAACTCAGAAGACTGCAGTGTCATTAACTGCTTGAATCTCGTGGTTACGTAATGTTTTCCAGCACTGGGGCGAGCCATGTGCGTTCCGTAGCGATGTTCCCCCTCCTTAGTTCAAGGGCAGGTTTGGACTCTCGAAACTGTTTCTCAAACTTTTTCCTCAATGTTCTCAACTGTATTTTCACTTTAATATTGTTTGCACAGTCGTAAATGTTTATTACTTAAAGCTTAAAAAAGCTTTCATTAGGGATTTAATAGATATAATCAAATTTTTGCTTAAGATATTAGTAACAGTTATCAGTCACATGGATATTTCTGGGTCGTGGTGTCCTGTGGAATACCGTACTACTGTAAAGCATAATTCCAGCGTGTCACCTGGCGCTTTTTGACATAGATAAAATTCATTGTTGGGGATCTCAACCCGCTTCACATTATTCTACAATATGCCTGTTAGGGAATTCTTTTCCTGCTCTTACAGTTAGTTGCCACCTTCATCAGTTGGTACTATAAATACTTGGTGGTACTTTTTTTTTTTTAGCACTGTTTTGAATTCTTTTCCTTCTGCGCTAAGCTTAAGACCTTAAGGAAAGCAGGAGGGTTTATTTTGCACCTTGTGCTAGGCATCATTCTGATAATGTTTCTGGCACCAATCATTTCACCATTTTTAAGTTTCCTGAGGGCCTTTCTGAATGTTATCATTTAATAGTCTTCTAAATCAATACGAACCTCCAGTCGTAGGTCTCTTTCACAAATTGCCAACGGCTTGTTTGGGGGTCTCATTGTGATGTTCAGATGAATCCATCTCCGTCCGTTTTCTCAGAGCGTTGGCCTCATCCACCAGTTGGACAGTTTCTTTCTGGAGCCAAGCTAGTAACTTTTGTTTAAGAACCCTTCATCCATTCGTTGTTCAGGGCATATTGATTGATAATAGAGAGGCATCTCTACAAGTTCTCCTGAGGGTATGCCAACGTCCATGAAGCAACTGGGTGTCAGCTGGTGCTCGGGCCGCAGTCAGGGCAAGACGCCTGCAAAGCAACTGCCCCTGCAGTTTCCAGGGGGGTATTGCTGAGTAAAAGAAGAATTTCAGTCTAGCCTACCTTATACTGACAAGATACATTCATTCCTACGCGAGAGGAGTGGGAAAAGGCGTTCTGAGCTCTGTGGAGCGTTTCAGAGGAGGGGGAGCAGTTGTGTCAGTATTGGTGGAGCTCTGTTAGTTTAGTGCTGGGAGGCATTGCTTGTACATGGCTCGCTGCTTTTCCTTCTCCTCCCTCCAGAGCCTGGTTAAATATCTGCTCTTACATGAAATATTGGTGATGTGGTGATGCTAGATGTTTCCACTGTGGGCTTTGAATATGCTAATAACGTCAGTGAGACATCTCTCTAGTCTGTAGTGCCAGACAGACCGGTCCATGGCCCAAAGGAAGAGATCCTTTTATTTGAGAGATCCAGGTATTCCTGTTAAATATCTACCTGGATAACTGCTGTAAGGATAGAAAATTGTATCTCTCAACACAACTGGTCCCGTGTCGTTTGAGACCCGCTCGGGTCTAACAGCAAAAGCCATTTTAGAAGCGCGTCAGCTCGTGCTGCTGCCTACGTCGGGCAGCCCGTGGGAGGGAGGATGCAGTGCAGAGGTGGGAGCGCAGGTAGGTCTTTTACACCAAACGCTTTCCCTTCTCTGCTAAATCGGACAGCAGTATTTCGCCCCCCTAAAGTAACCCTGGAGATGTATTTTTTTCTTCTTTTATATCTAAAGTTGTCATAGGAATGGAAAAACCACAAACCCAAACACAGCTTTTCTGAAACTTAGTAAGTTGGGCGAGTTTGTTCTGGAAGAAAAACAGATCTTTTTCTTCCTCTCCTTTCTTCCCTGTAGTGATGTATTTAATATGCCAAAACATATTGTAATAATTAGTTCATTGCAAGAGGAAGAGGTTTGAAGTTATTTTTGCAATAAATGTCAAGATTTTTCTTGCTGCCACCAAGATTAGTGGTCAACACTAATGGTGGCATTGGCATAGCAGTTTTAACAGTAAATCTTGCCTGATAATTTTGGGTTTGTGCACACAGCTAGCAAAGTTCTAAAAACCTAAAAAATATTAGACTTCTATACATCTAACATCTGAATCTTCATTTAAATTTCCTTTTTCAGGAATTAATCTGTGGGTTAATGTAGCATTTTTCATATTGCATGCTAATGAAAGGAGCAGTCTGTAAATTCTTGTGGTAGAAATTGAACTGCTCTCTGCCATCAGCTAGCCTCTCTGCATAGGTGCGGACGTAATGTAAACCAAAGGGTTAATACATCAATAAAAAGAAAGCAAGCCCTAAAAAGCAGAAAATGTTTTTCTCCTGCATTACTAGAAGAATATGTGTGCTTCTGCATGTGATATTAGAGATATTCAGACTAGAAACTTTCTAAGCTCTCGGATTATGACAGTGCATTTTTCAGAGTACACCACCATTTTATGCAGACTGGACATTACAGTAATACAATATCAATCATGCTGTAATCAATGATATCATACATGATGCAATTTGAGATGTCTTTGGTTGAAAGAGCTTTTGAGAAAAGCTAACCCTCTAGTCCTACAGAGCATCATCAGTTGGGGCATTCCGAGCGAAGAGCTTTGCCTAATTATCTTGATTAACATTTGTATGGCTAATGGGGTGAAACTGGAAGGGTGCAAACTTAGACTGGTTATCAGAAAAAGCTGTTCCAGGAGGAGTATCTGCCTAGAATAGTTTTCGAAGCTCAATAATGACACCAAAAATTTCCATCATGTTTTGTTTGTAGTGCAGAACAGAATCCTCACAAACTTCTCAGATGCTTACAGAAATAATCAACTCCTCAACTCCGTGACAAATGTGGTTTGTGTGTAAATTTAACTGTGAAAACGTTTGAGTGGCTTCAAAATTAGAGGGATGGCAAGCACATTGGACACAGTAAAACATCACTTGGACTAATTAGCATAGTGGGTACACAGCCAACAATATGTTCCTCAAACCCAACAGATGTGAAGAAATACCTCAAGGAAAGGAAAAAATCAAAACAGATAACAGAAGAAGTGTGAAAAACTGGCCATATTAATCATATTAAAACCAGATTTGGAGCATACTTGTGTAACAGTGTATTTTTGTGTAATGGGGTCACCAAGGAGCTGGGGAAGATTTGCTGCTGGAGGACTGAGGAAAGAGCTGGAGCTTCAGCTGGCCACGGCCGTGGGTGCTCAGGTTGGTCAGGGTGCCAGAGCGCTACCTAACAGTGACCGTATCTTCTGTCGATTCTGAAAATTTCTGATGGTTTCTAACTCCAATACGATAGTCCTCACTTCAGTCTGGAAGTTTCTTTGGATGGCATGTAGGGCCGAGCTGAGAGCTCACTGTTGGCGATGGCAGTGCCGTAGTCGGTGACGTGTGACCTTGCGTGGCGCATGTGCAAACAGTTCTGAAGTTTTATAAATCCTCTCTTTGCAGACTCCTGCTGAACAGGCCAAAGCCAGGCTGCAGCTGGTTCTTGAGGCAGCTGGTAAGTGTCACTATTGTAAGTAAAATTATACTCTTCAAAAATGTATTTAACTTTTGTAACATCAGAAAATCGAGACCTATTAAGACAGTAATTTTATCTTTTTCTGTTTGGCAAATGCTAAGTCCCTTTCTCCATAGCTCACTGCGGTTTCTGGGTAAGCTGAAACTGGTGTGCATCATCGTTGGCACCTTGTAAATGCCTTTAAGGAGCTGTAATTTTTGTTTGCTGTTGAGAGCCAGCACTCAGACTTCATGCATTTGTCCTCTTGCTGCTTCTGCTACTAAGACTTTATTCTGCGCTCTCAAAAATCTGGTTTTGTTTCATTATTTTCTAGCACTGAGCTGAATTAGTGCATGAATAGATTTATTTATTTATTTGAAGTGGTAGCAGAAATATGTAGCAAGCTTTCCAACAGGCTCAGATCAAGAGGCTGATCTGCATACTCGTTCGCTACAGAGAGAAACATCCCCATTTAGTCTAGCGCTGGTAAGAAGGAGGGCAGATGCGTATCTTTAATTTTGGAGCCTTTAAATTAAATACAAATTGAAGTAACCATGTAGTTTTATGCCAGGTTTAAAATTTTAAAGAAATTGTTGCCCTATTGAACCGAAGTTGAGAACATCGTTCCTTTTATCCTGCCTTCTTTGCAAACGTTGACTCAAGGTCCAGGTTAGAGCCCAGAGACGTGGTCGTTCCCAAATGTCCCGTCCTCACGGTGGCACAGCGCGGCAGGACGCCCCGCTCTTCGCTGGGGTTGATGCGGAGGTTTTTGTCCACTCTTCACCCAGTCTCCAAACGGTTATTTGCAAGAGCTGCGTGTGTTTTGAGGCAGTTGTACTATGATTGTGAAAACATTGCTCGAGAACCTCACACTGGTGTAAGGCTGTGGTAATTATAATAAACTTACAAATCTAGAGTCATGCCTTCATATAATGTTACTGGATGTTCTTTAGGTACTTGCATTTATCTTCAGATTATTAAAATGGTGATTTATGCTCTGTCAGTGGTAGTCTGTGTCGAGGCTTGCAATCCTAATTGATTTCTATACTTTATTTTAATTTTCCCATTAAAACTTTGCCAGCTTGTCATGTAAAAACGACATCTTTCACTGTTTCATATGCATTGTAATAACTACATGTTCGCCTTTACTTTAGCTTTCATCTCTCGTGTATATATTTTTAACTTATATACAGCAGTTTCCAAGATACAGCTTTTTTTTAATTTTTTTCTCCTTATGGAAGCCTCCTGTTTTAAGGAATAGCCGCGATCTCGCACTGCTGATACTGTTTCAGAAACGCGTCTAACCTTTGTATTGCATAGTTTTGGTTGTTCCTTCGTTGTTCCCCATAAAGTTTAATAAATCTTTGAAGCATGTAATTATATAATAGATGTGACAGCACTGACCTAAAAAAAGCACAGTTTGGGTATCCTGCTCACATCTGTCAGACCTCATTTTTTAATTTAACACCTGGGAAATGTGTGAGAGAGATCTGCAGGTTGTGTATCACCATGACCTGGGTCCCAAAAACATCCAGAGACATTCCAAAAGGTCTATGACATTGTTAAATTTGAATATTCACTAGTGATGTCTGAAACTTAGGCTGAGGCTGGAAGCTGTTCATAAATAACTCGAGGGAGTTAATCTGTCTGTTCCTCTGACCATCCAAAACAGACACAGAAGTTCTTTCCTGTCTTCGTGTAAGTCTTGGTAATTTCAAGCATTTATGAGATCATACCCCCACCTTCTCCCCCCGGTCATGTATTTAGTCAATTAAATTGAATTTTTATTAAATTGGTGTGAGAGGAGCCTTGGAAATGTTAATAATGCTGTTCCAGTATCTTTCTGTATGTTTACTCATTGCAAAAACGGCACTTTTTTTTCACTTTTAATTTTAAAAAAATAAAAAGATGTCTGTGTTAGGCCATTACTGAGCAGCTTTTCAAGGAGTTCCCAACCAACCGGTTAATTGTTGTTGCTGTTGTTACGAGATGCTGTATGATTTAATTGAATACAATATAAATTTAGACCTCTACTCTAGTAACGATCAACAACGCTGCTGTTTGCGCGTGTAGCGCCCGGTACGGGATCCGTCCCACACTTGTGAGTTAACTTGTGCACTGTCTGGCTCTACACGTTAGAGGCATTGCTTCAGTCCCACTAAGGGGAGAAAAAAGCTGCGCTTTATTCCAAGTATATCATCTCCACTTTAATGGGTGTTCAGGACACTGTGCTCCACTTTGGAGAGGCGTTTGGGAACGTCTCTTTGTTGTTCATCTCTATCGACCTGCTGTTACGTTGGCATCTCCATTCCGTGGATGTCCTATCTCCCACGATCATCTAACACTTTCTTATATTGTCTGTGTTCAAACACATTTGCTCATCTCATTCTGAAGATTTCCGTGTCTTACTATAGTTTGAAAGAATTAACCTCGAGAAAATACACTTTGCATGCTTAGCAAATTTTTTGATTCTTAATATCCTGGAAATGCCCTTGGGTAAAGGTAACGCCAATGCAGCCAACGGAGCCTCGCTGTGTGAGGGGGCAACGGATGTTAAATGTTCAGGTGCACAAAGCAACGTGAGTTTGTCTGTAAAATCTCCAGGTTTGTTGTGAAAGCAGTAGGATTTGAGATTCAAGCTGATGGTGGGGTTTGAAGTTTGCTTATGGCCTTTTCCAGCAATACATTTATCTAATACTTGAGTTTATAATCTGCTATTCACCGTGGCCTCATGATATTGCAAATTTAATTTATTTTACTGTCTAAATTTCCTGTTTGTTTAGCCCAATCAAATGGTCTAAATTCAGATGTACCCTTTGTCAGCGCTGCTACCGCAGGTTAAAGTGTTGTGTTGGAAATGGGAAGGAAGGCTGGGACGGAAGTTTGTTGTGTACACAGGGAAAAACTGAACATGTGCGCTGTCGGACATTCATTTTGAGAAACGAAATTGCCTGCAAGTAATGACGCTACTTTGCAACGTGTCCCTGCTGAGCCAGAGAAGTTGATTTTCATCACATTTGTCTGTGCTAGAAATGATATTAGAATGTAGCTTCAATCACTTATATTGGCTAATTAAACCTGAATAAGGAATGGTGGCAGGTTAACTGCACTCTGCTGGAAATCCATTTTAGGTTGGAGATCAGGAGAAGGTTCTTCCCCCAGAGGGTGGTGGGGCCCTGGCACAGGCTCCCCAGGGCAGTGGTCACCGCCCCGAGCTGGGCTGAGTTCAAGCAGCGTCTGGCCAACGCTCTCAGCCATCTGCTGTGATGGGGCTGGGCCTGTGTGGGGCCAGGGGTTGGGCTGGTGGGCCTGGGGGGCCCTTCCACCTCAGGAGATTCTGTGACTCTATGCTGCCGGCGTGTGAGGAGTCACGTCGTTGATAATGGTTTTATTTGGAACTTCTCTCAGTACCCGGAACATGTATAGAATTGAGGGAAAACTTCTTGATGTTGGGGCTTAAGTTCAGGTACTTTCTTCAAATTGGGCACAGGGACAAATATGTATTTGCGTGCACTATACATGCAGGTGTTTTAAGAGAAGGCATTTGGGCTGTTGCTTTGTCAGAGAGCAGAACATCCGAGGATATTTTGTTCAGACTTAACAGCAAAAGTTCCCAGCCTTTCTCCAAGCACGGGAAATGTCAGCCCAAAAGCTGGCTGCACCCTGTTCGTGGGCGTTAGGCAAGTAAACCAGCTCACCCTGCTTTTATGCCGAGTACCGCAAACAACGACATGAGCTAGAGACAAGGGGCACTTCATTGGGGGGGTGATTTCCAGAAGAAGTTAGGTACGAGAAGGTTTAGATAATCCTTGTTTTCCTTTAGTCATCCTCTGGCATTTCAGTGAAATATTTACATGTTAGAGTTGTCTTCTCAATCTGAAGATGTTTGTGTGTATAAATTTTTTTTTTTTTGCTTTGGGTCAGCCTATTGATACGGAAATTACGTAGCTTTATCTCTGTGGCTTTTTAGGCAGGAGAAAGTAGTACGTTGAAATACACTAATACTGTTACGGATTTACGGAATATAGATTTGAAAGTGCTTTCAGTACGTCAGCTTCTCCGAGTCCTCTTCTAGTACAATGGCCATAGTTTAAAAAAAACTAATTATACGTTATCATGGGCCCTTTGCTTTTCACCGCTTTCTTCATCACCAGAGATGGTTGATTTTAGGGAAGGTAAGTCCAATGGACAACTGATCAGCCTCTGCAGAAATTGTAGGTATTTGGCGTCTTGGAAAATCTGCTTTTAGAATCTAACGTAGATATTATGTAGGAAATGTCTCTGAAAGACAAAAGATAGCAAATAGTAAACCAGACTGTCTTTAATTGGATTTTGTTGTTGTTGCTGCTGATGCATTTGGGAATGAGAACTCTGACTTCTGATCTCTCGTTGTGGGAAAGCTGGTAAAATACAAAAATATTCCCCTGTATTTGTGAGGGAAGGAGGGGAAGATGGCCAGTTTTGTATTTAGGTAATACAGTGCTGTCAGGAAGTTTTGTCTCCAAGTCCTGTGTTCATGCTGACTTTACTACGCACTTTATGAAATATTTTTTTTCTTTGTTGGTGTAGGTTAATGTGAGTATCTTTGCTGTCATTAAGCAGGGCAGTAGTTGAAGATACTGAAGCGCTCCACTTAAATTTTTAAGGCTGCTGATTTTTGATTTATAAAAACTGTCATTTCATAGAAGTTGTTGGTCTCGGCTATAAATTTATATTTGCATGACTTTATTTACTCACCCTTCTTAATGCTGAGATACAGGAAAGCCTTTTTAGCATCCTCTAACAATATCACAGCAACTTGCCGTGTTTGAGCAGATGTTAAGCAGGCAATAGTTGAATGTTAATTTTGAGAGGGTGGTATGTTTAAGCCTATCTGAAGTATGTTGCATGTGGGCCTTCCAGACTTAGCTACAATGCTTTGTCTCTTGGGAGAATTTTAAAGCTAAACCTCTTTCTTTTTGTCACTCTATATGGACTCTCTCAAGTCAGTATAAAGCAGATCATCCCTAGGCTAAAGCTCTTCAGCTTTTGTTATTGGGCTCTGTAGACCTGTAATTAGGCCTCCTGGCAGGCCTTGCAGGCCAGTTAATGGTCATATGGAGTTTCTATGAGGCAGACTGGCTTTGTATAAATCCTTCGTAGGGATGCGTTTATGGGTCACTTCCTACCAGGACCGGGCTTTGTGCTGCTGCCCCACGGGCTGACAGGGAGCAGGTTCCCTTGACCATCGACAGCTCAGTTTGCGGCGCACAATCTACCCGGCTAATCCCCAGTGTAAACAGAGGATTTAGCTGAGCTTCTGTCACTTACAGTTGCCAAACCACTTGGGTGTCTGTGATTTCTTTCCCAGACTTCATTACCGAGAGACGGAGAAGCACAGAAGATTTGGGCTGGGATTTTGTGTTAACGTTTGCTTGCTTGCACAGCTAATTTTAAGGGAAAAAGTTTGCCCTGTGTCGAATCCTGACTTGCTGAAACCCATAAGCTTGACAGAAAACCTCAAGACTTTAAAGCCGATTAATTTGTGCCATAAATTGTTGTATGGCACCCCTGTTTTCTCATAAAGATTAAAATGGATGAATATTCCAAAATGTAAATGTATCGATAAGAAGTAGCACGTGGACATTTCAAACCATCAATCTGGCTGCCGTTACCAAAGTAGCCTGAAAATTTTTCTGAGGTGGTAAGCAGAAATGTCTTACTCTGCATATAAAGACGATGACAAAAGGCAATTGATCTGGATTTTCAAAGGTCTAGAGTTGAAATAAGTGACTGATCTATTTTTGGGATCTGCATTTCAATCTATCGCTGAAAGAGCATTCAAGAATAGAGCGTTTTTGTGGAAAGAATTCTTGGCAGTTTATGTAAAGGAAACTTCACAACTGGGACACTAATGTGACGTTGGCAATATGCGGTAAAAATTGATGAATACAAATCATAGGCATTTAACGTTTATCAGATCTGTTTGGCAGCAATTCTGGATATTGGATATTTAACTCATTATCTTTGAATTATGCTATCAGATTGCTCCCTTTAATTTTGTACCATGCATCTTTATTACATTTTACATGTTCCTTAAAAAGAAAGTTATTGAATGTAACAAGTATTTTGGCCTTAGCTGTTGTAAAAATGCAAGTGTTTTATAATACTTACAGCTTTTTTCTTTTTTTTTACATCTATCCATTCTAAGACACATTATTGGGGAGAAAAATCCTAATTTGCACCTGGTGCCTGATAAATAAATAGTCAAATATTCTCTACTTTCTGGTATCAAAATGGCTCATAACAGATGTGGCTGAAAGGACCACATACGTAGACTGTATGATTTTAGTCTGGTGGAACTAATAGGATCACTTGCTAGTTCATAGATTCTTGCTTTTCTTTTACTTTAATAAAAACTGTTTAGTTAAATAGGATGGCCTCTATGTTGCTTTTTTCTAGCTATGCAAAGTAGTGAGGCAGGCAGGTGGCAGCAAGTATGAAAATTTCCTTTTATTGGTGCTTATTTTTAAATGCCAAATTTATAAAATGTTTATGGATTTCTCATTTTGATTATGGTTTTCCTTACTTTGATTTTACTATGTGGGTTCTTTTCACTGAAAACTTGATGGCCTGAGTTTGAATTCCTAATTATGCAAACAGTTTGAGAAGGATGGATAACAAGTGTTGGTATATATGCACGATGGATGAAATAATACATAAAATACTTCACCTGTGTCATGGAAATTTCAAAATGACTTTTAAAGTAATGCCTTCCCCCAAATTGTAACAATCTGGGTTTATAACAAGCTTACAAGTTGCTGAATATTGAAAAAGAGATTAATATAGTTACTATGGGGGTATGCTCTGCTTGATTTAATACAAACTTCTTATTTCTATTAATTTCAAACAATTGTTTAGAGTAGTGTCCATTGACACTTTGGGTAATTGAATTTTACTGCTATTTATATAAAATTCTCAATTCTGTGAGCAAAGATGTCTTATTCAATTACCTTTTCTTTATACAGCAAACATGGATGTAAGTCCTACAAATGTTTATAAAGATGCTTTGAGCAGCATTTCTTGAACCCCAAGGTAAGGAGAACTTGAAGGGATAAGAATCACTGCGCTTTTTAAATAGCTTGTCCACCACTTTTGCTGCTTCCCGCAAGCATTTGCAGTCAACCGCCTCCTGCTCCCTTACTCTGAGAGGGATTTCAGGGGCAGGATCAGGACCTGGGTTTTGTTTTGCTGCAGCCTACGGAATAGCACGTGGCGGTTAGGAAAGGTGGAATTTGTATCGTACTCTTTTACTGAGGACAAGCTGTTAAAATGTTCAAACCAAACAAAAACCAAAGTGGATTAAAAGATGTTTTGGGTTGGAATCAACGAAGCTCACTTTGCAAGGTTGTCTTGAGGAGGCCAGAAATTTTTTCACGTGTCCAGAAATAAATGTGAGGACAAACTGTTATTCCCATTGCCGCCCTGGTTTCAAATACAAGCATTGATCGCTTGTAACCCCCCAGAACTGCCATTTATGGTTTTTCTTCCTTAACGCCTTTGTCATTTTAATACTCTTTCCGTGTTATCTCCTCACGTCGTGGCTGAGGTGCTCAGGAGTAGCGGGTTTTGCTGGTTTGCCTCCCTGTGTTCCTCATGTGAGCAAGTCACATGGAAAACTTGGGAAAGAGTCTGAGAATGTGAGGGAAATGAAGAGGAAGGTGAGTGGAGGAAAGATGGAACAACTGTCCTGAAAACGTGCACGTGAGACGTTGCTATCACAGTATACCCTCTACAGCAGTCGTCGTCAGATCTGAAGATCATTATCTCTTTATTTGTAAATGTTAGACAACATGAGGAATTGACTGGTACAGGGATGACCAACCGCAGGCACAGGTGTTGTGTTTGGCACTGATCAAGTTTTGGGCTGGCAGTAGTGACTAACGGTTTGCTTAAATGTGTTGTGTACTAAACAGAAAGGGGTTTTGTTGTTGGTTAATATAGGAAAGACATAAATGCATGAGACAGTTGTGTCTTGCATTTCTGAATTGCAAAAGATGAATGCAGGGAGATAGATTCCCCCCATCTGCAGTCTTTTCAATGGACACGCAAGTATATGTGGTGATCCTTTCATGTGTACCAACCAGGGTGCAAAGAGATAACGGTCAAGTTTCTTGGGCTGCTACTTCTATGGCTACTCTTGAAGGACTAACAATAGAGTATTGCTTTTCTCCAGCTGTGTCTGACCTGGGTGAGATACAGAGGAGGCCACAAAGCTGACCCAAGGGCTGAAGCATCTCTGCTACAAGGACAGGCTGAGGGAGTTGGGCTTGTTCAGCCTGGAGAAGAGAAGGCTGCGGGGAGACCTAATTGTGGCTTTCCAGTCCCTAAAGGGGCTCCAGGAAAGATGAAGGACTTTTCATCAGGGAGTGTAATGATAGGACAAGCGGGAATGGGTTTAAACTAAAAGAGGGGAAGATTTAAACTTGATATTTAGATTTAGAGTTTTAGATTAGGAAGCAGTCCTTCCCTGGGAGGGTGCTGAGGCCCTGGCACAGGGTGCCCCGAGAAGCTGTGGCTGTCCCTGGCTCCCTGGCAGTGTCCAAGGCCAGGTTGGATGGGGCTTTGGGCAGCCTGGGCTGGTGGGGGGTGTCCCTTCCCATGGCAGGGGGTTGGAACTAGATGGGCTGGGAGGTCCCTTCCAACCCAAACCATTCTGTGGTTCTATGATTCTCCCACCACCCTGTGAGAGGGTCTGAACATGCTGTTTATTGGTACCCAAAGTCCAAACCTGAATTGCATTCATCAGCCTAATGTCTTGGTTTGTCTCTTTCCAAATGCTTAGACCCAACTAGCAGAGGCTTGGGTAGGTAGTCTGAGTGTGCCCCCCACTTCTCTCGGTTCATTATTGGAGATGAATGGGAGAAACCACATCTGTGGATTTCATTACCTGTTTTGCTTCCTTTGTGTCACTCCATTAACCCCAAAAGTGGAACTGAAGTCCTCCGGAAGTATTTTTCTGACAGAAGATCAAGCAGAAACTTAAGGAACAACTTAACACATGAAGCTCACAGGGTATTTTATTCTTCTACAGTGAATATGTTTTCAACAATTTGCTCTACAGCGAATTCTTTTATTTTCTTTTTCTTTTTTTTTTTTCCCTAGAGTTTCTAAAAATAGCTGATACCACAGAACTCCTTTGGATATTGTTCAACAAAAAAAAGTGTTACCTTGTTGTTATTGTCACAAATTATTGCTTGGGAAAGTTTGTTAACAACATCTTAAATCCAACCTGTCGTAGGCAGACAAGAACTTTGATTTCTGTTCCTTTCAGATTTTGAAGAGAAGGCATCAGGCGCTTAAGGCAATGCAAAAGTCTTCTGAATATCTATTTATTCTCTTCCTTAAAGAACTAAAAAAATTACTTGCCACATGCAAAGCAACAACAATATAAAGCGTCATTACTCCAACTAATTATTTTTTTTAATGTAGTGATGGTCTTGTCCTCACAGAGTGTGTGATTCTGAAGTGCAGCTGGTTTGTGTCATTGGTGAGCAAAGTAAACACTTGATTAATCAATAATTACTGCAATAATTAATTCAACTTCATGATTGCTGAAAAAATACAGAATTTTAATTAAACAAATTTGGGTAGAGAATAACGTGTGTTCGAAACAAAGTAATTCCCTTTTGCAATTTCTAATACCGCTGTATATTGGTATCTAACAGCCATTCACTTTGTGAACCTCTTGTAGGTTCGTACAAGAGATTTAAAACAAACCCCGCTGCTTTGAACCATTTTTGTAGACTGTGGGGTTTTTTCTAGTTTAAGAAGCCAATGAGTAGTTGCTAATGTAGGGGTGCCATAATGTAAAACAGAGCCCATCAGTAGACTTTACAGTAACTTTAATAGTTAATGAGCGTTTATTGTCTTCAGAAATATTCTAAAGCTTTTAGAATTTCTATTTTTTTGTTAGATTTTTTTTTATCTGAGACCTGGGGGTTTTTTGTGCTACTGAGAAACAAAAGTATCTTGGGCTTGCATTATAACTAATGGGTTTTCAGTAATATTGTAGCATATGGTATACATGATTTTGATGCAAATATGTGTACTAATTATGTGCAGATGAATCTTTCAGTCGTGCTATTGATCTTAAGTCAAAGACAATTTTTCAGTTAGCTCAAGTTTTATATCAATTCATATTGAGCAACTTTGCCCAGAAATTTAATTATACACTGTTTTGGCTGCAGAAACCGTGTGTGGTTGTGTGGCTAGTTTCTGTTTAAGCATGGCTTTTGGGAAATGCTATGTCTCAATATTGATAGCAAAATATTTATTTCTCACATTTCACCCGATCTGTCGTGCCATCTTCTCTATATAGGTGCCTGCTTTGGTCTGTGGTGGTGATGAGTTAGCCAGAATGTGTCCCTAAGACGTGTTACGACAGTATACCCTGTAAATTTTTGGATGTTTACCACCCTTCAGTTTAAATTTTCTACGAGTGAAACTGGAGAGCATTTGGCTGGATTTTGTAGCATGAATGCCCAGAAAAGAGCTTTAAAGTGCTCGCTCTGCTCAGCAGCACTGGCTCTGGCTGGTGGGCACGAGCTGCGTGTTTAAATGTTTTGGGTTTCTCCATCTAATTTCCAGATGTGACGTTTGCCAGAATGTCTCTCTCAGCTGGCTGAAGGGAGAAATAAGTGGGAATGAAATACAATGTCTTTGCTTCTTCTCAAAGTCATGATGATGCATCCTGCAAGTTTTTGAGCGTGGAGGTAATTACAGGAGGCCTTGCTCATGCTCCACTGGTAGGCATTTCCAAGGCACCTATAGCTTGATAGAGAAATACTCCCTATCGGTGGCTTTTAGATCACAGTGCCCTTTTGAGGTAGAGCAACGGTTTCGTGGAGTTTCAGTGACTTACCAACAGTCACAGGTAGTCAGTGATGGAGCAGGAATGAAGCCCACATCCCAGAACTTGATCTCACGTGTGACCATGTCATCCTCATTTTCTCCTTAGCTCCAGTCTGAGATTAGAAGTTGTAATTAGTGCCCTATCTGCTGCTATTTTTCAACTGGAAGAGAACTTCAGGATTGTCCAGAAATACACATTGCTATGTGCTGAAGCAAGGGTACCTGAACTGCAGGTACAGAATTAACTTTATCATATTTAAGTTTATACTGACAGAAAAAGGTGGACTTTCAATCAAAGATGATTATTTCTGACAGTGGTACTGCACAAAATACTGTAAGTTTGAGTCAGGTGTTGCTGGAGTTAGTACTGATGCTGGACAGTGCAGCTTGGTCTGTCATGGAGCAGAGGACCATGGAGACATCTCCACCAAGAGGTGGTCTTTCGGTTGTTGGAATCCGTGTCTCACCATACTGGTCATCAGAAGAAGTCTTCCCCTCGTACCACTCCTAGGTGGCTGTACAATACAGTTAGGAGCAGCACTGGGATGTTTGTGAGCTTGCAAGGGTCTGCATACTGTGGTCCAAACAGGGGGGGTTGGTCGTGTGACAGCTTGGGAAGCAGCTGGAGCAGCAAGCTGGCTTGCCCCAGCGAGGTTCGGCAGGAGGAGAGAGGTGGGATCTGGTCACTACGTGTGTGGCTGAGGTGGGTTCAAATGGAACGCAGTGTCCGTAAGGGTGTTGGTGACGACTCCACCGGAATACAGCCCCAGTTCTCACAAACGAGCTTTGGAAAGCTTCCTTTGTTCTTCTGCCCAGTAAGGGAGTGCAGAGTTATTCCGGAATGCTGATGGCATGAAGAAATACAGGCTGGGTTAAAAAATCTGAAAACTTGGAAAATACAGCAGGAATTTGTGAATCTTGATATAGGCTTTTCCACGGGCCTTTTTCCCTTGTAGTTCACCATCAGTTCTGCTAAGCTCACTTGCCTACTTGTTAAAGATGTTAATTTGTACCATTTTCTGGAAGTATTTCACAGGCAGTGGAAATCAAAACCTGCCATTTTTGTTCTTTTCACATTTGTCCTCTCAGGAAAAGCTGAAGTACAAGCACTTTGCTCCCAATTCAGAGTACAGTCGTCCACCACCTCAAGATCTTGTTTCATGCCTACATGATCTTCTTGTAAATTGTAGATATTAATTTTTTTCACTTGGACCAAGAATAGTATTTAATGTGGGTAATAAAATTCTTGGTTTACAGTTATTGAAAGAATATTTATCACAACTTTATTAAATACGGAGACCTAAGTGTGCCATTTTGTCCAAGTGGTTTTGTTTGCTCATGTTTTCTTTGTTGATCCAAATGAATGAAATTAGAACAAACAATCTCGGAGTCATTTGTAATCAAGAGCTGATTAATGGAGTTTGGTTTCATAGCCATTACTCATTCAAGAACACCTGATATCTTTCCCATAAACAAATTGTGTTTGTCCAAATTAAGAAATTAAATGAAGCATTTGATGAGTTTATGATTGACCCTTCTAACTCTGAGCCCATTAGTCAATGTCGTTATCATACAAAACTCTTGACTAATGTGCTGTCTGAAGAAGCATGTGGATTTATTATGATTTCTGATTAATGCATGCTGCAAGCCAAACTACGAGATTGTAATAATTTTTTGATTCTCATTTTAGCAGGCGCTGAAGATTTTCATCTGTGATGAAATGCATTTGTGTCCCATTAGATTTAGGGATGATGATGAGGTGTCGACTGAATAAATCTTAAAATACAGTAGTGGATGTTTTGCAAAGATTTTTATTTTATTTCCCCCCCCAGGGGTGCAGTTGTGTTAGATTTTCTATCAGGATGACCACCTAGCATTTAATAGGAACTTTTGTCTGATTTCGGAGAAATTCTCACATTTCTGAGACCACCAGTAGAAATTGTTATGAACAGAAGAATTATTGTTTTTTCTTTTGTATTGTGCACACTTCCTTGCTTTATCAAATTTTAATACCTTTATTTAAAAAATGGGGGTTGTTTTGGTTATTTCGACAGGAGTTTTTACGACAATATTTTCTGCCTGTAAGAATGCTCTTGAAAAGCAGACTTGAATATAAACTTCTGTAATAATAAGATGGCTTTATCTTTAAAATACTGTGAGTACTATTCTTTTGAGAATTTTTTGCTGTTTTGGATAGCTAAAATGATTTTTAAAAAATAAATAAATTGCATTTTGAATTGTAATTAATATGGGCTCTGTACCAAAGGGTAGATCAAGCATTCCCTTCATTTCTTGGAGAACAGATATCTCCAACAATCCATGCTTTCCCAGTATTTTGAGAAACTAGTGGTTTTGGAAAAAATGTGGCATTATGAAAATGCAGATTTTGGAGACAAAATTGTTTTGTCTTCTCACCAAGACAATTTCTTTTTTCCTGCAATGTGAAGAGTTGCATGTCTGCTGTAAATGGTAATGCTCCTTCTGGATCATTTGGATATTTGCACCACAACCAGTGACTTTACGTGATGTTTCATTTCTTTGTTCCTAGGCCACGGTTCTACATTGGTTCTTTGTTGGCCGTAGGGTGGAAGTCATGCTCTGCGATCCTCACAGTTCACAGCTAACACTAGTTACCTTCATTGGATGCTGCTACCTGTAGATATCAGAACTTATTTATCTTTTTGCTTTTAAACGGAAAAGCATGCTTGGAGAAAAGGATTAAAATGCGTCCGAGGTGTAGAGACAAAGAAAGGGGCGTAAAGACTTTTATTATTTTTTCAGAAGAAATAATATGACTCTGTAGACAAGTGGCATTGCCGTCCCTACGTGCCAAGTGAAGCATAACGCGCCCGGTCGTGCCACGATGGTAGTGGGAGTCAGAACCAGAGTAAACTGGAACGGTGTGGGAGGGTTTCGTGTTGTGCCTCCGGTAGGACATTGCCAGTCCCGGCAATGAAACGCACCTTTGCCTCCTAACGGCATCCTACTAAACTCCTTCAAAAAGAATTCTTTCCAAGACTGGTGACACCTCCAGTCACTCAGCTGCCTCAGGTGGCTTATTGTGTGGATTGATAATTTTATCCAAAGAAAAATCTGTGTGTTCCCTTTGAAGAAAGTACCTGCTAGCTAGAAGCCTCGCATGGTCTGCCCCGAGAGCTTGGCGTAATAACCGTTGGAGGGTGCATTCGGAGAGCTTATTAAAAAAAACTTCTCCCAAACACGTGATGAATAAACTTACGCTCAGCGCCTAGAGCTATATTTGCCTGTAGCATTTAAAACTCCTGATTCCTTTTCTGGTGTTTAGCTGAACAAGCACCAGCAATCTTCTTTTGATCCTAAACCAAAGAGTGTGAAAGGGAGAGCGAGACCGAGGCGTGAGTTAAAGCAGTGCCCTGGATGCTTTCGCAGAACAGTTATAACCTCATAAGAAAATGGTAGAGACCGCGTTGCTGTTTGCTGGAACGGTGTATTGGCAGCTATAAACCATATGTGTATGTGCATACATGCCCACGGATGTATTTCCCTAGACTTCTTTCTTTTTTTAACAGGAAAAACTAGGCTTTGGTTTAATGCTCTTCCAAATGCGAATCAATATGCAAAAGCAAGGAAAGTCCATACCGAGTCAAATAGACAGTGACTTCAGCCACGTCGCCACCAGCTTATTAAAGAGTTGCGCTGTGATACGTGGGAAAGGACAAAGTGGTGTCTTTAATAAAAGGCAAGAGTAATGAAAAGTTGTGTCCTTTGCCTTATCGCTTGTATTGATTACCCTAGCAGGGAAAAAAAGTATTTCAAAACTCAGCTAGTGCTAATGATCAAATTGTGTGCTTTCATGTGAGATCCTCCCGTTAATTCTCTTTCTATCGCTCTTCTCTATGGCTACAGCGTAATTTACTATATAAGATTTCTGGGCAGGCTTCTTTGTTTAAGCCATCATGTACCCCTTTATGTTGTTAAAGTACCCAATGAAAGAATTTAATCAGAGTATTGTCTTAACGGGTTTGAGCATTTTATGCTGTTGATCTTAAGCCCTTGGAGAGTCTTCTCTGACAGATGTTAATGATTTTATAATGGTGAGCTGCTTTGAGCAAGATGAAATCGCTATTCCATTGCTATCAACTCAAGACAAGAAAACATGAAGGAAAGGCTCCGGCGTGGATTTCTCAGCTCTTTATGAAACAAGGGTTGTTCACATTTACATCGCGAAAAAAAAGTACTTGGAACCCTGGACTGGCCCGACACGAGCTGAGCAGCCGACTGTGGAGCTCCGTAGGAATGGAGGGTTGTTAATATAGTCAGCAGAGATTAAATAAAGTGTCAATTATGTTGTTGCGTATTTATACAGCGCTGAAGCAGAGGGGGAAGGCAGCGATGTCTCTGTTTGCTTGTGTTATCAAGGTTTTGGGTAGAAAACTGGCACTGCAAACTGATGGGAGTTGAACCTATGCCTAGTAGCTTATTTCAATGAAAGCGCGGCGCTATAAATGGTATTCTTAGCAGTGTTTCTATTCATTAGTGCGTCAGTATGAAACATGAGCAGTTGCTCTTTGGAAATACAGAGCAGAATTTCACCCTGGAAATTGTTTCTGCTCTTCTCTCTCCCAGCGGTGGTACCCATCCGCAGCTCTGGCTGTGGCTCCCGTATGTGCCTAACTTGCAGTAACATTTTGTTTCTGGATTTTCTGCTCTGAAGAGGGAGTAGAACTAAGGGGAGAAAGGAAATAAGTTGTGGAAGAGTGAAACAGGACCAGGCAGCTACAGGTTACGCTACAGGGAGAGTGTGCCCAGCCTGGCCCAGGGGGTTAAACCATACAGAAGGTTCAGCTGCTTTCTTCAATTCTGGGCTTAAGCCTCCTGGGAGAAGAATTCTGAGGGAGTTTAGCTACAGTGGTTTGCGTATGTCCCCAGTAATCTCATTTTCGTAGGCTAAGAGCTTGAGCAAATTTAGGCATAATTTCATGGGAACATGTTGCATCCCAGGTGCCTTGGGGAGTGTGGGGGGGCTGTAGAGCTGCTTAAAGATCCCCGAGATCTGTCCTTTCTCTTCAGAAACTTGTATGCATCTTTACTTCCCTCCTCAAAGCGAAATAGTGAGCAATACCCAGAGGAATCAACCGAAGCACACCTAAGCATGTAAAATCTTAGCCCAAACAGCTGGTGCAGTGAAGTTGCAATAAACAGGTTCTAATGGTCGAGCAATCGTAATCGGATGTCGTTGCTGTCGTCATGCTACAATGCGTTCGGTTCTTCATCCTGGGCTGCCTCATAGAAATGCAATTATTCCTTGTGGGTGGTGGTCAAATTATTTTCAATTAAACATAAATTTCACCTGAATCATTATTTCCTCACTGTGTAGGGAGGCGTGCAGCACTTCTGTTTTATGTGTCTTCCTCCTTCTCCTGCCTACTTCTCTGAAACTCCAGCCTTTATCAAAATCTGTCAGGAACGATTCAAAGCTGGTCATGTCAGCCCTGCTGAAACTGATGGTGGAGCGTCCTCCGCTCCTGAAGATAATCTGAAAATCAGTTGTCTGTCTTTCAGTGTTGTATGCCTGGGAAAGGAAATCTCTAGACTTCCATGAAAGAATTGAGATCGTTACAAATGATACTTGGACCTGATGGCATCACCTATAAAACCTCTGGCCAGCGGCTTAGAGCTCAGCAGTGACGTTGGCAAGTGCTTCAGTAAGGGGCTGTGTATTTTGCCTTTAGCTGTAAATAGGAATTTGAGGATAGTCCGTGCTCCTTTGCGTTGGCAGTACCTTTAGTACTTAACGACGCCTCAAGTCTCAATTTAAAATACTTTGTCCAGTTGTTTGACATTGAGTTGAAACGTTGGTTTCCACATTCCAGTCCAGCACTTCTACACAGGGAGTAGCTCACACCTAGTGAGGTGTTTGCTCCTGCTGTAGCCGTATAGTACTTCTGCTAATGGGACTTTTGTGCAAGTAAAGGTCAAATTCTGATCTGCAGGCAGTGGAGCCCAGCCCACAAAAGGATATACTTTTCAACTGCATCCTGAGTTTCTCAACTACATTTTGGTTGTTGCAGCATGGCAGAAGATGAGAGGTGCTGACTTTCTTGCTTTTCCTAGCACTCAGAATTTCAGCTTCTGCAACAGAACTGCTTAAAGTTGACGTGACCATTGAGTAATCCCCCACGGGCTTCTTTTTGTCTGGCACATTAGGAACAGATTAGGTCCTCAGCTTATTTTTTTCCTACAGCATGCTTTTTGGTTGAAGATGAAAAGGTGAGGACATCATGGATGCATTAGCACCACTGTTGGAAACATTTCAGGAGAGGTGACATCGGGACCAGAAAGTTCTTGTGGGTTCCCCCCCCCCCACACACTTTCTCATTCATTTTTCGCTTTGCGTGCAGTTTCCTCATAACAAGCATCTCTCTTCGTATCTATTGTTGAAGTGCAGAATTCACATTAATGTATGCATTAAATACATGTATTTTATAAAATGCCTGTAGTCATTAGCATACGTCCTGAACACCCTGTTGTGGACCTTGTTGCGACCTAGTCCGGAAACGTGACTCTTGGCGTGTTGACGTCAGCGTGCATCGAGAGCGGCAGGCCGACCCGGGGTGAGGGCAGGCCACAGAATTATTACGGCTTGCAGAGGTTTTTGTGGACCAACCGAGGTGCAGAGGAGAGAGATTTTTACTCAGGTCTGTGACTGTTCCCTGTCGTTGTCAAGGGTTTGTTTGAGATAAATTATGATCAAGTTTGCCACCAAAACTCGAATTCGGGGGACGGCAAACTCGTTGGGCAAGCGGCGGGGGGAGCAGCTCTGCTGCGCTCCGGCCACGCGTCCAGATGATTGAGGAACGTTCTCTTTGGGGCCGTTTCCACGTTTCTGTACAGCGAGGCTTTTGAAAAGCTTATTGAACAAGCTCATTCCTAGCGGTTTCAGTGGCGTGCAGTGTTGCTTTTCCCAGCGAAGCCGCCGCGGTGCCCTTTCCCTGCGCCGAGGACGCGGTGCCGGCACCAATTAGTTGTCGTTAGGGCTTGCGTGGTGGCCCTGGCTGGCTGCACCTCGTCTGTGCCTTTAAGCTGGACGTTATTGACGTTTTATTCAAAGACCCAGCCTAGAAACAGATGATAAAATGAGCTGTGCTCTTCAGCAGATAAATTTACAGTATTCAGCTGTTTGTAGGTGATTATGCAGGGCTGCAACAAAATAAAGCCTAAAGCATCATATTAGCTGTGCCGTTTATACGGGTGCTAATACACTTTGAATAAAACCCTCAATTACTAAGCACTTTTGAGTCCTGACAAGACAGTCCCATGACGTTAATGGTATCTTTATAACCTTTTTAACTTCTTGTTTCTCTGACAGAGCACTACAATAACAGCAATGGGTTTGCCCTTGGCAAGCAAAAACTCATTTTGAGAGGATAATAAGTATTTACTATTTAGATAGCTGGCAATAAAATTTCTCTGAATGAGATTTTACTGAGAAAATACAAACTGATTGAATTACTTTCTTTAATGGACTGGTGAAGCATGTAATAATAGTTTGTTGAAGCAGCAAGTCTAATGTTTAGCTCTATTTTTTTCTTTTTTCCCCCCCCCTTTTTTTTTTTTTTTAATGTGAAAATATAAGCTGATTCTTTTTCCAGGTAGAAATTTTCACTGGAAAACTTATGCCAACTTTTTCCTCTAAGACACAAGATATTTTTTTTTATCTTAGAAGCGGATAATAATCTCAAATATTGACAGTCAGTATTTGAGTTACAAAGAGTTACGGAAATCCTAAATATTCTTACGGAGAAGTACTATCGTCTGGCACCAGGGTACGTGCAGAAACATGGGGAATGGGATGTCAGCTTGTATCTTAAAAATAGGGATTTGGGGGAAAGCCGTGTGGCATGCACTGCGTCTCAAACCAGAACGTTTTCTAGAACAAAACTAGTTTAGCAGCTGGGCATGTTCCAGCAGAAGCCTGTTTCCCACGGGATGTGGGAATGATTTAAAGTCCTTCTAAGAAGGTGTGCTAGAACACCTTCCGTTACCTCCAACGTTTGGGTTTATGGTATTTCTAAACAAATCATGGCCTACTGAATGAAGTCAGAAAAAGAAAGATGGTGCTAAAAGAGCAGGTTTCCCAGATCCCGCAGAGTGAGGGGAACACTTGGAAAAACTGAGCTGCAAACCCTTACCTGCATGCTAACTCAGATGAGCTGGTTGTGTGTATTAAATAGGGAAAATCATCCTGGCTCGTGCCTGGAACAGTGTTTCTTCTGAAGTCTGGATCAGCGATGGATTCTACAGCTCCTGGGAAGGCAGATGCTCAGTACAAAAGCCGGTCTGTATATACTAGACCACCAGTTTCACCATTTTCATTGCCAGTCAGAGAATTCCATGTTGTCACTCCAATATTTATTGAAACGGGATGCAGAGTATCGTGCTCTTATGTTAAATATCTCTGAATATGCGTATCTTACAAACACCAACTTACAGCTCTCATTGTCTGGGAAACCCCTGGCACTACCAGGCTTTTTTTTTTTCCTGGCATTTTGTAATTGCAGAAAATCTGTATTCTTGGCATTGGGAAGCACCGGGTTACTGCCGAAGGTTATTAGTATGGCACTGAAGGAGAAAGAGAGTAATATTTCTTCTTTCCTTTTAAACATCCCTCACTGCATGGAGCTGCTGTGATGTGCAAACAAATTCATAATCTGCACTGGATTTGATTTTAACCAAACCAACGAAACAACTTCTGCTTTCCCCGGTTCAATAACTCCCTTGAAAGGTGTTTTTATACAGTGTAGCTCATACAATACTGCGTGGGCTCATGAATTGAAATCTCATTCTTTTTTCGGACTTTCCGGGCTGGATGACTGATGGCTGTATCTATTTGCCATAAAATTTTAATTATGAAATAGTTATGAATCACTGCACTTGCTTTTTAAAGTGTTAAAAAACGATGGCTTGGCTGTTTATTAAACTTGTGAGGGTAGAAGAAGAAAGTGGAAAAGACCTTCCGTTGGTGTGGGCTGGATCCCGACCCCAGATCTTGATTTGGGTGTGCCACCAGAAAGCCCAGGGGCAGCTTGGAGCTGGTTCTGCAGACACCTGGAGAGCATCTTCCCTCGCCGACAGCCCCGCTCCTACGAAGACTGACAAGTACTGTTAGTTTCATTAGTTTAACAATCCTGTGGGTGTCCGGTGTAGCAGTTTACCATCGTAACGTCCTTAGGGAAGGGGGTTCAGCGAGGAAGCTGGAGGAATAGCGGTGCAGCCCTTGCTCTTTGTCCCGAGCGTGGAAATAAGCCCAACCTGCTCACAGGTGAATACAAATTTGTTGAAAAATTAGGTGAAATAATTAGAGTTGTGTAGAACTTTTAATATCCACTGCAGTGAACGTAATGTGGTTTTACGTTATCAGCGTGTCAGATTTTGTTAACGACTGTAACACCAGCGTATTGAAACACAAAAATCCCCACAGTGCTCTCACAGCCCTTAATATTTCCCAATTTTTTTTTAGCTGCAAACATGTGCAGCTGCACGTGATGTATTTAGCATGCACAAGCATTACCTTAAATGTCTCCCACTATGAATTTTTCTTTCTTAAAATGCCTTTTTTTTTTTTTTTAGTATTCTTTTTTTTCCCCCCCTTTGGCTTGGAAGCCTGACTGTCAGGGGCAGGGCTTTTACACCGAGACAGAGTAACAGATTGAAGTGG
The DNA here is from genome assembly GCA_013399095.1 of Psophia crepitans. Classification (NCBI taxonomy): domain Eukaryota; kingdom Metazoa; phylum Chordata; class Aves; order Gruiformes; family Psophiidae; genus Psophia; species Psophia crepitans. Next base: position 427,196 of record VWZZ01001016.1, on the reverse strand, counting down.
TTTCAGGGCTTTAATCCCTTGGTAAATTAGCCAGCAGGCTCGCCTTTTCATGGATGTGCTAAACAACAGGTTGATGCCATTTGGGCATTAGGAAGGAGAACCACCGGAGGGAATAGGGACTGAATGAGGGGAGGTGCGGCAGGGAGGCAGCGCGTGCCTATTAGCGCGCTGCCGACTCTCGCCAGAGAGAAGGAATAACGCTAAATGAGTTTTTAAAGGACAAAGTTGGGGGATTATAGAGTCGCTTATGATTTGGTTCATGTGTAATTGATCCTGGTAACAGGGAACATTGCGCTGTAAACTGAAAAAATTAAAAAAAACACACACCTTTTTTTTTGGCATGTCATCGGTATTTTCTTGTTTTTCTTTATCGTGCCCGTGAGACGGGTGTATGAGGGTATATGTGATGTGCAGATATTCATCTTTAAACGTTTTTAGTCACTAGCTGATGAAAATACACTTCTTAAGTGATATCAAGATAATTATTTCCTTATGTAAGTTTATTTTTATTGAGGTAGGTGTAGAATCAAACTCCAACTTCACTCTTCATTTAACCTTGTTTGATATTTTTGTTAGTCTCGGTTAAAAAAGTGGATGTGTGCTGCTGCTCATGGGTTGGGTTTTTTTTTTTAAATTTACTTATTTAGCTGGTAACGGAGTAGCTAATATCACCCCAATGAAGGAAATTATTAAAATTCTGCCTTTGCTGTAGTAGGAGATCAATAGTTATTTTAGGAAATATAGCATAGAGAAAGCTGCTGTAAAATGAAAACAATTAAACCTACCTGTTAGCCTCTAAGTCCCTCCCTCAGAGCTTTTAATTTTCTGTTTAGAAGAGGGGTTTAGGGATCAATATGAAGATCTGTTGATAATATTATATTTAATTAGAGTAATCAAAAACCATGCTTAGAGCATGACACCTGCCAGGGAGAGCTTCAAAACCCTGGTAAGCAGCATGTGTTAGCAGAGTTCCTTTTGCTTGTCCATGGGCACTAATCTGGGAAGGGTCCCAAATGGGGCAGCTACTCAGCCGCTTCATTGACTTTGATCTGGTTTGGGGGGCAGTTGATTCTCCCATAATGCCGTTGATCAATGATTTCCTTTCAGCGGTGATGTAATTAAAGAGCTTTAGTCAGCTTGCGCTGTGTTGCCTTGAAATTTATTATTCTGGAGGTTTGAAGAAGATCGATAGGGTGCAACGGCCCGACGTTTAGAGCCGAGGAGGAGGCGCGCGTGGAACACGGCTCCAGGACACAGGCAGGATGTTTACCTGGGACCCCGAGCTGACCCGTGCGCAGCGCAGCCTCTTTAACCGGTAGCGGTTTGTTACCTATTTTTATCATGTAGACTCAAAACTAGTTGAGCCTGGTTATTATTGATCTTAGCTTGTTCGCAGGAGTTGAAATCAAGTGCTGTAAGAAAAAGCGATTAAAGCAGTTAAATGTATTTTTCAGGGATAGTTATTGTTCTGGTTGCAACATATGTACGAAATTTTTAAAAATAATCTTAGAATATTGTCTGGAGAGAAGTTATGATGAGAGTTAGTCTGCAAACAAGCTATGATTTTTAAAACTGCGTAAGTAGACGTAACCTAAAAGAGACACATTACATCTGCTGGATCATAGCCTCGAACAAGGCCCGTGACACCAAGCTGTGTATATGACGAGAGGCACAAGCAAGTTTCTGCACACCGAGCGATGCCATATCAGGCTGGAGAATACTTCTTGGTGGGTTCCAGGCTTGTTTAGCTCACGTGAATATTATTTGCCATGCTCTTATCAAGAAAAGGGGTATTAAGAGTAAGAGCAGGATCCAGTCTTCGTATTCTGTGAAGGTATTTAGCAGTCCAAAGTTACTTAGAAAACGTCTGCTTACAGATCACGCGCTCTGCCAGGCCTGTATGAATCCTCAGGTGTTGCTATAAAGCTTAGGTCTCTGCCCCGAGGAGATCTGTCATGAGCTTTCAGGGCTCCAGACCAAAAAGCCCCAACACTTTTCCTGTCCTCACAAGGGGAGGCTGTCCCTGAAAGCGTTGCGCGAGATGAGACTGACCTGTCATACTCGCCATTTAAACAGCGCTCTAGTTCGTTGGACTCTGCCATTGGTGATGCGGTTGCCTCATCGCAAACGGTAGAGAGCGAACACCGTGGTGATCAGTGCCCTGACAGTTCTTGCAGGAACTGGCACCAGCCCTGCCCTGGGGGCCTGCTGTGTTCGGGGGGCTCAGACCAGGCAAAACAAAGGTTTGGCATCGTGCTGCCTTGACTTCGGGCCAACTTGGTGCGTCTAGAAAGAGTCCAGAATACTAGTGATTGCTGTCACAAAGGAAAATTCTTCTCTTTTAGTTATGTTGGTTTAATTATACATAATATATATATATGTCTGAACTTTATTCTTTCTATACGTCCATAGTAAGCAATACCTCTTAGTGCCAATTGCCCCTGCAAAGGTAAGGAAAATCCAGGTCTCAGGAATGTCTTTGCTTCACACAAGAAGAGCAGCGCGTTTGATGAGGTTGCGTTAGGTACCTAGATTTATTTCTGGCTGTGAGATGCCCATGAGACACGTTCCTTCCTTCAACACCTTGCTTTTGTGCCTTTGAAGGTAAACTTTCCCAGAGACTGCACTAAAGTAAGACTGCTGGTGTGTGTTAATGTACCTCTTAAGATCCTCTCCTGGTTTAACTACATGGAGATCTAGTAATTTTTCATCATTCTTTGAAATGTTTTTTATTTAGTATTTTACATCACATCTAACTTAGAGTAAGAACTGATGAGCTTGGTTTTTAGCTCAGGCAAGTGAACTATTATTTCTAAAATCTGTCACTGAAGCATTTTTGAGAAAGGTTTGGGAACTGACGTGCTTCAGACTTCCGTGCCTGGTGGCTGGAGGTGCCCGAGGACTGGCTCTGGACGTGCGCTTCTCAGCCCTCAGAGCCACTGCTTCACCACGACTTTCGGTAGCACCACGTCGTGAGTAAATGCTCTTTCCTGTGATTTTTGCCACCTTCTCCGAGTTACAGCCTTACTGTGCAGATTGCAGCCTGAGCTGTTCGATATACGACACAGAGCAGAACAGCATCTTCTCGGGGTACACTAGCATTGTCACGTGAACCAGAAGGATGCTTTTAAAGTGATTCTTCCAGTCATCCCAATTCAGTTGAGTTCAGTATGCTCCACGTTACAATCCTGACGCACACAGGCTGAGCTCCTTTCCGAGGATGTTCATTGAGCAGGTATGGCCCAGACGTTCCTGGGCGTGTGGTTCATGTGGACTAGTTCTGCTCTCTCTGTCTGGAGTAACAGCCCTTGAAATCTGCACAGAGTGGGCACTTGGACTTGTGCACCGGCCTCTTCGCTACGGAGTCACCCTTCTTGTGCTGCAGTGTTTCCTGTTGTGGACGTGGCCCAAGTCTCATCAGTTTTCATAGAAGGTGACCTGAAGTTTTATCCCTTCTACTGGAAGCTGTGATAAGGCTACTGAGCAGTGCAATTAAGGAGCATGAATTACCGCAATCATTAGCTCGTCAGTTGAAAGAACAGGTTGTATGCAAAGGATATGGTGGTGTTGGGTCAACGGTTGGACTGATGATCCTACAGCTCTTTTCCAACCTTAAAGATTCCGTGATTCTGTGATATGCAGGCATCATGGAGGGGCACACCTAGGTTCAGAGCAGTGTTCTTCTTGACAGATGATGGATGACGGCCTTCAGCAGAGGTGTACTGCCACCGATTCAGCAAGGTCTTTGACGTGCATTCCCTCTCCTCATCGTTGCAGTTCTGCCATTAAACATTTAGCAAGGCTTTAATATTTCAAATTATTTACATTATCTAAGAATGGGAGAAATACACTCCTAGGAAACTGCAAAAGCAGACTTTGCAGAGCGCTCCGATGGTAAGGTAAAGCTAGCTGGAGATGAAATCTAATCGGAGAAAGTTTATGGAATTTCTGGTGTTGAATAAGGCTGCTTATTTATTGCTTTGTTATAGCTGCATACAAATATATAGATGCACATATGTCTGTACTAAAATTATGCTGTCCAAACTTACGAGAGCCGGTTGGAGTCTCTCAAGGTTGCAGATGAGTAAGTGTAAATGCATGTGTATATTACAAGGCACCTGCCCTTGGAAGTGACTTTCTCACTGATGACAAATCTTTCTTAAATCCTTGCCTAGAAATCAGTCCTTTGTTGGTTTTGAGTCTTTGACTTTTCTATTTTTCCACTTACTCGAATGGATTTTAATAGAAGCTTTAAAAACAAGCATTTATTTTAAATACATTAAGAGGTACAATACTTCAGAAAAATGTTTGATACCCAAAATTCCTTCTTGAATTATTTAAGCAGTGCTGCAGCAAACTGTTTATTTAGTGATGTTCAGCGTGGTGTGTAGTAGGGGTGTAGTTTCCTTTTAATGCAGCTATTGAATTCAAACCCACACAGCCCCTGGCGTAATTCCAAGAGCGATCTACTGCGCGTAGTGAAGATAAATTGTTTGTTTTCAGCAGCATTTCTTCATCTTCATCAGTTAATCTGGAATGAAATTTTACAGTCAGCCACTGAATATTTAAGCAATATATTTACCCCTTTTATCCTGGGGGAATATTTAATAATGCTGTGTACAGTAAATGATTAGAGTCGTTAATGATACAAGCTGAGAACGTGTGGTTTTGCATCATTTTTTTCCATGAGGATGAGTTCGGTGCTGTAACGCAGAGCTGCGCGTTTCGCTGGGCTCTGTGCGCCCTGCTTCAAGGCTATCAGAAGTGTAATTGAGTGTGTGTTGGCATCGGCCGTAAGTCTTTCCCACAAATCTTTCCTTGACACACACTCCCCCTTTTGGTGCCAGATGTCAAGTTCTTTTGGATGCCTGTCCTATGATTCCGCAATTAATGACCAGTAAATCCTGCGAGTTTTCTGTGCCTGCACCCAGCAGTCTTCCACCTCATCGTTTCCTGATTTGCCAGTGCCCCAGTCAGTATCTTTCTGAATCTTTCATATTAACACTCATGATACTACTGGAGTTTTTTCTTTAATGATATCTCGGTGTTTATGGACTGATGGTAGGGTTGGGGGGTGGGTGGCGGAATCATCCTTTTTGTTTCCCATTACTTCACAAAGATTTTTTCCATTAACGTCACGGTAAAAGTGGAAAATGATCATGAGTAGGGTGAACAAAGTTCCTTCTTTCTTCAAAATCCTCTAAAATACATGTTGATTCTTGCACCGTTACACTTATATGAATTGTACTCCATTCCTGATTAAGTCTGCATTGTATTGTACTCCGTAACTGTAATTAGAATTGTAATTTTGTGCTTAGAAGTTAATTCAATTTGATACAACTGTGTTTGATACGGATCGTCTGTTATGCGATGCTGTCTCGATGCACTGTATCCCTCTTTCCTGCGGAACTTCCATCACAAGAAACTTGTGCTCCCTCTTTTTCACTAGGGATGATGCTCTTCTCTAACACCTTTTCCCGTTCCGAGGGAACGGCCTGGAGCTGCCCCAGGGGAGGGTTAGTCTGGAGATCAGGAGAAGGTTCTTCCTCCAGAGGGTGGTGGGGCCCTGGCACAGGCTCCCCAGGGCAGTGGTCACCGCCCTGAGCTGGGCTGAGTTCAGGCAGCGTCTGGCCAACGCTCTCAGCCATCTGCTGTGATGGGGCTGGGCCTGTGTGGGGCCAGGGGTTGGGCTGGTGGGCCTGGGAGGCCCTGCCAACCCGGGAGATTCTGTGATTCTACAGTGCTAACCACCTACAACTAGCATTAAACTACAGATAATTAGTACTTCTTCCTTAAAAGGAACTTCATTGCAAGTAAGAGTGAGGAGAGAAAACAAAACTGGTTTTCAACAAATGTGGTTAAGAGGCGTTTCCTTACGGTGTCTTCATTACCCTTTGTAGCCATATCTTTGGTTACAGGGTTTTATTTTTGAAGGTGGAAATTTGAGTAAGCTTCAGGACTCCAATTTGTTAACTGCAATTTAAATTAACCCAGCTTTAACAACGTCCTTCTGCCTGTGCCTTCAGCAAACGTGCTGTATAAATGATAAATAATGATGGTAAATAATCTTGCAAGGTATCCTAAAGGTTTTGATCTTTGTGCAGTGGAAGAAGTTGGAGGTTTATAGGTTATCAGCCGTTGTCTTTGAGATACAGACATTTTTTTTTCTTCAATAAAAAATCAGAAAATTCTCTTATTCTGTTAGTAAATGGTTCTGTTGAGAAAGACACAGAGGAGGTGTAGAGCTTGTCCATTTTTCAGTAGGAAATATCCCAAAGTGTTTGGCAATGAGTAAGTGTTGTTTCCGTTTCCATCACCTCTTTGGGGTCGGACATGGGATAGCTTTACATGCCATGGAGTGCTGCTCTGCTGCATTAGCTGGGGTCGGCTCTGAATGATTTTCCCTGACATGTCCCATTTGGCTGCAGCTGAAACCTGGATCTTGCACCAGTAGGACCAGGGAAATGAATCTGAATGATTCTTGTTGCAATTTGTTGTTTCTTGGACTACGTGGTACAGCAAATCTTATGATGTTTATTGGTCGTTTCCAGTGTAGATGAGCGGCCAAAGATTATTCGTCATGAAAAATACTGTTGGTGCTGGAGCACCTTTCCTACGAGGACAGGCTGGGGGAGCTGGGGTTGTTCAGCCTGGGGAAGCGAAGGCTCCGGGGAGACCTAGTTGTGGCCTTCCAGTACCTAAAGGGCACCTACAGGAAAGCTGGTGAGGGGCTGTTTATCAGGGAGTGCAGTGACAGGACAAGGGAAATGGGTTTAAACTAAAAGAGGGGGGATTTAGATTAGATATCAGGAAGAAATCCTTCCCTGGGAGGGTGCTGAGGCCCTGGCCCAGGGTGCCCCGAGAAGCTGTGGCTGCTCCTGGCTCCCTGGCAGTGCCCAAGGCCAGGCTGGATGGGGCTTTGGGCAGCCTGGGCTGGTGGGGGGGTCCCTGCCCATGGCAGGGGAGTGGAACTAGGGGATCCTTGTGGTCTCTTCCACCCCAACCCATTCTATGATTCTAGGATGAAGTGGTGGCTGTGAGGCAGTGCCCAGAAGTAAATTAGGGGAATTAAACTTGCATTTTATGAAGGTTTATTTTCAAAAGCTGCTGCGAGACCTGATGTGAAACTGCCGAGCCAGAAGGACTTTCTGCCCCCGTTGTGCAGACGGGTCTGTGCTGACAGCGTTGCTAACGGGCACCGCTTGCGCAGTTTAATCGTTCTGGTTTTATTGGGTTCGAAAGCAGGAGATGACAATTCCCGGAGCCCGTACAAGGTGCTCTGGGTTGGTCGGGCTTTTCTCGAGGTTGTTGCTTGTAATCATTTAGCAGTACTCCATGGTTTATTGCTTCCTTTCGATAGCCAGATTAGTTGTCATCTACTTGATTTTCACTTAAAGTGGTGATTCGTGACATTTTGAAATTGGCAGATGAAAGAAGGGCTCATTTTGAATCTAAGTTTTGTGACTGAATTTTTCAAGTTTGCTGACAAGCTGTCAGGCTGAATTCCGCTATTAACCCCGGAAAGAAAAGCCGACTGTCATTCTCAATATACAGACTAAACTATCAATAGTGTCTGAAATGCATTGCCAGGGTTGGGGGTTTTTTTCCAGAAAATATTTAAATATTTCTATTAGTGATTATATTTAAGCAAACAAGTATGTTTTTTATAGTGACACAATTTATTTGTGAAGTTTTGTGGAGCAGCTGTTATGCTTTTCTCGTAAAGGTTGCTGCTAGCACAACATAAAGCTAATTTCTCGTACGGACGGGGCAGGTAATTGGACCCGAGTGGCTGGCATGTTCCATCAGGAATGAGTGCTCCTTGGGAGGGTGGGACGTGGGATGGGGCACAGTCAGCGGAGCCGCGAGGAAAGGACTGCCTCCTGGGAGCGCTGGAGTCAGCGAGGGGGGAAAACCCCACAACCTAAATTCATCTTCCATAATTTGTGTGATGATTTTAAAAGTATTTGATGCATCAAGACTGTAGGCATCTCCTGTATCTTAGCAATGGGGTTTCCGACTTGTGTTTTGCAGTCTTGCCTACCTTTTGTTATTTCTGGTTAGTTTTAGAGGAATCTCAAAGTTTATTTTTAAAGCACACCATTCAGAAGTGACTTAGGACCTACCAAAGCGTTAAAAGAGCCAGTCTGTTGGTGGCAAGGTCTAGAAGATAACAGCTTTGTATAGGTATGTTCCACAGCCATTTTTAGTTACTATTATAGCTTTCACATTTCTAACTCATTTGGCTTGAGTTTTACTACAGACAAAAAGTTCTTGCACTTTTATAATTCAGATTTTCATCTCTCCATAGGTTTGGGTTTTTGTTGTGGTGTTTTTTTTTTAAATAAGTGATTGATTTATCTTTCTTTCCTTATTCATTTTTTCTGTGCGGTAGCAAGCTCACACATTCCCATAAAGAACCACCTTCTTACCAACAAGAGTAAGAGCATTCTTCAGGTTTTTTACTTACGGTTTTCAAAGCTCTCATCCAAATAACAGGTGTCAATTCATTTGGTAATATGTGTAATGCAAAAAATGTCACGTTCAGGAGAGCACATAATGTCACTTAAAACATGTTCGTTTCCTTTCAACGTAGCTCTTCTATAGTCCATTTTATAGCTGCAATTGAATTTGAGAGACTTAAAATGCAAACCTGTTTTGATATTGTGGCCTCCTCATTTAATTCTGCATGACAAGCATTCAAAAAAATTATCGACATGGTACTAACATTCCTTATGTGTTTAGCCAGTTTCCCCACCGTGGTTTTAGAAAAAAAAGGTAAGATTTAAAAAAAAATAGGAGGGAAGGAGAATGGGAGATGAAAATCAGCCCCTAAGAGCAGCCCCGAGGTCTTCTCCTCATGGCCATCCCCATGTCTTGTCAGATGTAGCTCCATCCTGCTGGCAATACACTGTCCCGTGGCTCAAACCTCTTCTTGCAGCTATGGCAGTATCTGTAATTGCTGAAAATGAGGCTGGGTGGTGGAAGGAAAATTGTGATTTTTCACCTCATAGCTGTGTAAGACGGTTCCTGTGCCGTGTGTCGGTCCAGGCAGGCTCCTTGTCATCCACTGTGCTGCAGCGGCATGCCAGTTGCATAGGATCAGGCATTGGAACGGGTTGCCCAGGGAGGTGGGGGAGTCCCCGTCCCTGGGGGTGTTTAAGGAAAGGCTGGATGTGGTACTTAGGGACATGGTTTAGTGGGCAATAGATGTTGGGGGGCCGGTTGGACTAGGTGACCCTGGAGGTCTCTTCCAACCTTCATGATGCTATGACTTAGGTGGTGGCACATTGCACGTGTGGTCCCTACTCCAGTCAGATCAACACAAAATACGGCCATGTTCAACTTTGTATTATCTAGTTTTATTTAAACATCTTGATTAAGGTATGATATTTGGTATTTTAAATGCAAGCCCACGCCTCTCACGTGGTGGTCTGCCTACTCGTTACCGCTACGGCACGTGTCCACTGTACCTGTGAAATTGGTGGTGGTGACGTGTGAGGATTCAGCGGTTACACTGCTCACTTGGCAATGCTGACATTATATTCTCTTAATGATCTGAGAAAATGTTAATATAAAACAGTTTGTTCACTTGTTGTGTGGTACATTCATCTGTATTTATTATTTCAAAACCCACAATAGTAAATTACCCATATTCCATTAGGTTGTGCTCAAGTGTAGAGTTTGCTTTATCTATATGTACTTTTTTCTTAGCTTCACTTTTTTTCTTCTTATATTAATATTTCATTGTGCTCTAATGTCAAATTTTAAGACTCCGTCGTTGCCGTTAAGGTTTACTTGTTCTGAAGCGGCTTGCTCTGCTATGTTGGACTCGGAGGCTCTGAGATCCTTCCCACACTGTTCCCAGAATCGTGAACTTCCATGGGACTGAATGCATCCATTCCGGCAGTCGTCCCCCTGTTGTGGAGACTGACACATTTGAACAAGTGTCGGGTGTTTTCAAGTGTGGCTTTCAAACATATTGAATGCAAATGTGCTCTTTGAAATATTTTGTTTCTGGTTTTATGGCTTTTTCTTCTTTGTTGCTTATAATTTCTGCTGGTCTCATTTCAGACTAAGGTTAGTCAGGTGTCACCTTAGTAATTTACTCCTTCCTCATATCTGTGGTCGGTATTTTTCTTGACATTAATTACTGGAATTATTGAAATTATTATTGAAATTATTATTGAAATAATAATAGTTATTATTATATAATTTATTGAATATATTAATTTATTTTTGTTGTTGTTGTTATTATTATTATTACATTATTAGACTGGTATTTCCATGGGATTCCTAGATGTTCCAAAGAAGGCCCCTGTTGAAAACCCGATACGATTACATTGCCAATACAGTTAGATTAATGTTGAAATACCCGATACAGTGCAATAGGAACAACAGCAAGCCTCACCC